>CM076852.1:38193187-38291145 GCA_039519185.1 Astragalus membranaceus | reverse complement strand
GAAGGTGTTAGCACCGCGCACGTCCTTTCTACCGAAAGGGAACCTCTAATTAAATGTGTGGTTTTAACATTTGATTTGAAAAATACCTAGATTTGCCTATTTATTTCTTGTTTGAAAGCTTAATGAAAATTTTATTTTTGGCGAGGAAGGGGAAAAAAAGGGTTTTTTAGGAAAAGTGCTTGACGGGACCTGGCCCGCTCCTACGTATCTCCCGGTGCGATGGAGAATTCAAAGCTACGTAGTTCTTGGTTGTCTTTTTGAAAAGTTTTTTTTTTTATCTTTTTTTTCGGTGAGTTTTTTGAAATAGGGCGAGCATTAGTGAATGATTAAACTAGCAGAGGCTATGATGAATCACTTACTAAATACTCAAAAGAGAGAGTTGTACCGCTAGTCAAACGAACGAAGGTTCTGATGGACTATCGATAACAACTCGTTTTTTATTATCTTTTTTGAAAGTGATTTTCGAAAGAGATTGATTCGCACGATGATCAAACTAACAAAGGTTATGATGGATCATCGTTTATTATTTTTAGGAGAATAGGACATTGTTACTAATAGCTAAACGAACAGAGGCTCTGATGAGCTACTAGCAACAATGGGTTTGAAAATGATTTTTGTTTGTTTTATGAAAATGATTGGTTTAGGGGGGTGAAAAGAATTTTTATTTGTTGTGCTTGACGAGAACGTGACTCGCTCCTACGTATCCCAAACGGGAATCAAAGCGACGTAGTTATAAAAAATGTTTTTGAAAGGGGTTGAAAGGGGAAAGCTGAATCACCCGAGACCATCTTCACCACTTAGAACATGATGCACTAGGCATAAGTGGGAATCATATGGTTCGTCATCAACAATGGACGATAATATACAAGAACGAGTAGATAAACGCTATAGCTAAGTTAAATCACATGGATCACAATAACTAAATATTAACAAATGAAAAAACTGAAATACCTCTGATGAAGACAGATATCACAACTCTGAAGAACGCAAACCCCGACTAACCCTTGCAGGAGATCAGCTCAGACGGACCAACGGCGCGAATAGAGCAAAAATGAAGCGTAGAACTGGAAAATGAGATTTGCGAGAGTTGTCTTCTCAGATCTCGTGAAAATGTGTCTGTGGAGCAATTCTTCTCTGATTCGTGAGATGTGTGTGTCTGAAAATGTGACTTGAGGCTGCCTATTTATAGGCTTAGGAAGCGTAGAATTTTTTAAAAACATTTATTGCAAGGATGAATCGATTGTTTGAGCCTTTGGAAATAGTAAAGAATCGATTCTTGGACATCCTAAATAGGTGAAAATCGATTCCATGTCTAGTTAAAATAAGTGGGAATCGATTCTTGGCTCTTGGGAATTGCTTGAAAATCGATTTCATGCTTTGACAAAATAAGGAGGAATCGATTCTTGGCTCTTTAAAATGGCCTGAAAATCGACTTCATGCCTTGATAACATAAGGAAGAATCGATTCTTGGCTCCTAAAAATGGCCTGAAAATCGATTTCATGCCTTGATAACATAAGGAGGAATCGATTCTTGGCTCCTTAAAATGGCTTGAAAATCGATTTCATGCCTTGATAACATAAGGAGGAATCGATTCTTGGCTCCTTAAAATGGCCTGAAAATCGATTTCATGGTTTAATATTGGATTAAGGAATCGATTTCATGGCCTTTACAAATAGTATAAATCGATTCTTGGCCCTTGGAACAGAATGGAAATCAATTCTTGCTTTCCACAAAAAATGCTTTTAGGTCTTTGCCATGCATGCATAAAATATTTTCCAAAGCTTGCCATGCATGCATAACATATTTTTCAAAACCCTAATTTCTTAAAAAGTGCATTCTAACCCTAAAAATGATTTCAAAAACTTTGGAGCGGTTTCTAGGATCCAAAATGCATAATTTATTTTTGCGTGGAAAATTAGGGTTTGGACCTAAGCCGGACAAAATTGGGGTATGACAGCTGCCCCTCTTTATCTGAATTTTAACGAGGAATATGAATTGGCCGAAACATATTCCAAGGCAAAATGAAGATAAAGAATTCAGAAATTATACCGATTTTGTCCATTTGGGGAAACCCGAATTTTCCTCTTTTCTTTTTCTATGTTTTTTTTTAATAGATGGGCTTGAGAACAAACGGGGAACGGTTAACACCTGGCGCATTAACCGAGAGGGAAAATGACGGACCACTCGGGATCTGAAGGAGCACTAAGGCTCTGAAGGACCACTCAGGGTCTGAAGGAGCACTAAGGCTCTGAAGGACCGCTCAAGGTCTGAAGGAGCACTAAGGCTCTGAAGGTCTAATTCGCAGTCGATGCTTGGCGCATTGATTAGAGTTAAACTGAAGGACCGACGAGGTCTGAAGGGCATGCCTAAGCCTGATGGACCAATGGGTCTGATGGAGCGCAAACTAGCAACGGTACTAGTAAAATGGTCTGCTTGGGGGTGGCCTTTTCCGAGCAGCCATGATGGGTCAAGATCAGATCCGGAACTGATATGTTTACCATGAAGGACGTGCACTGTGTCTTAGGCTGACACAACTAGTCTGAAGGACCACTCGGGTTCTGAAGGGCTTACCCGCAGCTCGAATGCGAGGTGAAGTCTGCTTTTGAAGGGACACTTGGGTCCTGAAGGGATTCACGAATCCTGTTGATTGATTGATTGAAATGTTCAATGCTGCGCACTGAATTGAGGTACCTGCATACGTCGGTTAATGCAAGGAATGGTGCATGGAGTATGAGTGCATGTTATGAGTGCATGTTATGAGTGCATGTTATGCAAAATGTTATGCATGTGCATGCAATGCTATGATTTTGGTGCGATGCTGAATGTGGTGAAATGTTATTTGATTCTTCATCTCTGTGATTTTCTTTGGTCAGCTTTCTTTTTTCTGACTGTTTGTTTTTTTTTCTTTTGCTTTTTCATTCTTTGATCAGCTTTCTGATCGTTTGTTTTTTTCTTTTGCTTTTTCATTCTTTGATCAGCTTTCTTTTTTTCTGATCGTTTGTTTTTGCTTGCTCTTTTGCTCTTTTGGCTTATTTTCTTTTGCTGGTTCGACCAACCCATGACGAGACTGAGGAACCCATTAGACTTGTGGTGGCGTATAAGCCATGTGCCGATTGTCTTGTGATTTGCCATCTGAAATGGCCTATGAGTGCAATTATTTCCTTGTAAGCTTAATTTGCCCTGAGAAGTTGCTTCCTTCCCATAACTTTTAAAAATTTCGCAATGATTGTGATGCCCTATGATTTATGCACATGTTTTACAGATCAGTGTTACCATCATCATAAAACGTTTATTTTGAGCAGAAAAAGCAAAAATAGAAGGCAAAGAGATATGAAAAGGTTGGACTTTATTGATATAGAAGCCGATTGTACAGAAGGTTACACCGACTATTCAATACATTTGAAATTTTAAACTACAAAAAGACACGAAAAAGAGAGAAGCTGATTTCTGACTGTCCGTCTCTGTGGAACAGTGCTAAACATTTATGTCCCTGACCTTGATCACCTCATCATCCAAGTTTCCGGGGAGTTTGTATGCCTTTCTTTACTTTTCATGCCCAAGCTTTCCGACCCTAATTTTTGCCTGGATCGCCCTTTGCGGGTTTTCAATCCACCGGGTCGCTCTGATTTTGCCTAGGCCGCCCTTTGCGGGTTTTCAACCTAGCGAGCTAATTCTTACTTGGCTTGTCTTTCTCTTTTTTCGTCTATTTCTTTCAGGCATAATACTTCTTCACTTGATCGGAATTGACAGGGTTCCTTAAATCTTCTCCGTCCATGTTCGTGAGTATCAGTGCTCCTCCGGAGAAGGCTTTCTTGACTATGTACGGGCCCTCATAGGTGGGAGTCCATTTTCCGCGGGGATCACTTTGAATAGGCAGGATCTTCTTGAGCACTAGGTCTCCCTCATTGAATCCTCGGGGACGAACTTTCTTGTCAAAAGCGGTTTTCATCCTTTGCTGGTATAGCTGCCCATGACACAAGGCTGTGATTCTCTTCTCCTCAATGAGATTTAGCTGATCTAGGCGAGCTTGTATCCATTCAGCTTCTTCCAGCTTAGTTTCCATTAGTACCCGCAGGGAGGGTATTTCGACCTCGATAGGGAGGACTGCCTCTGACCCGTATACCAGAGAGAAAGGGGTTGCCCCGGTCGATGTACGTACTGAAGTACGATAGCCGTGTAGAGCGAAAGGAAGCATCTCGTGCCAATCTTTGTACGTGACCACCATTTTCTGCACTATCTTCTTGATGTTTTTGTTAGCCGCTTCGACTGCCCCATTCATCTTGGGCCGATAGGGTGAAGAATTATGATGCTGGATTTTGAACTCTGCGCACAAGTCCTTCATCATTTTGCTGTTCAGGTTGCTGCCGTTATCAGTGATGATCTTGTTAGGAAGGCCATAACGGCAAATCAAATCTTTCTTCACAAACTTGGCGACCACTGAACTGGTTACACTGGAGTAGGAAGCAGCTTCGACCCACTTAGTGAAATAATCGATTGCAACCAGAATGAAACGGTGTCCATTTGATGCTTTAGGCTCTATAGGGCCAATGACGTCCATGCCCCACATTGAGAACGGCCAAGATGCAGTCATGACATTTAGAGATGCAGGTGGCACATGAATGTGATCAGCGTAGATTTGGCACTTGTGGCACTTTCGGACGAAGCTGTAGCAGTCACCTTCCATCTACAACCAGTAATAGCCGGCTCTCAAGATTTTTCTTGCCATGGTGTGCCCACTGGAATGAACCCCGAACGACCCTTCATGGACCTCTTTCATAATTTTTGCTGCCTCTTCCTCTGTCACACACCTCAGGAGGACCATATCATAATTCCTTTTGTAGAGAACTTCGCCATTCAAAAAGAAATTCCTCGACAATCTTCTGAGCGTTCTTTTGTCATTCTCCGATGCCCCAGGGGGATATTCTCTATTGATGACGTACTACTTGATATCATAATACCATGGCTTGCTATCAGGCTCTTCCTCAATTGCAGTGCAGCAATGATGTGCAGGGAGACCCCGATGTTGGATTCTGATACGAGTTAGATTTTTGTCGCAATTGATGTTGAACATTGACGACAGAGTTGCCAGAGCATCGGCCAACTGATTTTCACCTCGAGGGATATGCTGGAAAGTAATTTCGTCGAAAGACTCCATCAATTCCTGGACATAATTACAATAAGGGATCAATTTAGGATCTCTGGTCTCCCAATCTCCTCTCACCTGATGAATAACCAAAGCCGAATCACCATACACATCGAGTCTTTTAACCTTCCATTCAAGGGCTGCCTGAATCCCCAAGATGCATGCTTCATATTCTGCGATGTTGTTGGTGACATAAAAGCTTAATCTGGCAGTGACCGGGACGAAACGGTTATCTGGGGAGATTAGCACAGCCCCAGCTCCGTGCCCCCACACATTGGATGCGCCATCGAATATCATCCCCCACCTCTCCTCTTCTTGAGACTTTCCTTCCTCAAACAGTGCCATGATGTCTTCATCGGGAAAATCATACTGTATTGATTGGTAGTCTTGAATTGGCTGACATGCTAAGTACTCGGCGAGTGCACTGCCCTTGACCGCTTTCTGTGTGACATGCAGGACATCGTATTCTGACAATAACATCTGCCAACGAGCGATCCGTCCTGTGAGTGCTGGCTTTTCAAAAATATACTTGATTGGATCCATTTTAGATACCAACCAGGTTGTATGACTCAGCATGTACTGCCTTAGACGATGAGCAGCCCATGCTAAGGCACAACAAGTCTTTTCTAGCATTGAATATCTCGTCTCACAGTCAGTGAATTTTTTACTCAAGTAGTATATGGCATGCTCTTTCTTTCCTGATTCATCATGCTGCCCCAGCACACACCCCATCGAATTGTCCAACACGGTTAGATACAGGATAAGCGGTCTTCCGGATACTGGCGGCATCAGAATTGGTGCGTTTTGAAGGTAATCCTTAATTCTTTCAAAAGCTCTTTGGCAATCATCATTCCACTCTAATCTTTGGTTCTTGCACAACAGCTTAAAGAGAGGCTCACAAGTGGCGGTCAATTGGGATATGAACCTTGAGATGTAGTTCAGTCTCCCAAGGAAACCACGGACCTCTTTTTCAGTCTTTGGTGCTGGCATTTCAAGGATTGCTTTGACTTTATCTGGATCGACCTCTATCCCTTTCTGACTGACGACAAATCCCAGTAACTTTCCAGATCTCACACCAAAAGTGCACTTTTAACCTGAGCTTGAACTTCCGTAGACGTTCGAAGAGTTTTCGCAGGTTAACAATGTGCCCCTCATCAGTCTTGGATTTTGCAATCATATCATCTACATACACCTCAATTTCTTTGTGCATCATGTCGTGGAATAATGTCACCATTGCTCTCTGATAAGTCGCGCCGGCATTCTTGAGTCCAAAAGGCATCACTTTGTAGCAGAATGTTCCCCAAAGAGTTATGAAGGTGGTTTTTCTCCATATCTTCTGGAGCCATTTTTATCTGATTGTACCCTGAATACCCATCCATAAAGGAGAACAAAGAATGTTGGGCTGTACTGTCTACCAGAACATCAATATGAGGCAGAGGGAAGTCGTCTTTGGGGCTAGCTCTGTTCAGATCTCTGTAATCGACGCACATTCTGACCTTGCCGTCTTTTTTCGGAACAGGGACGATGTTGGCTACCCACTGTGGATACTTCGCAACCGCTAGGAACCCGGCATCAAACTGCTTCTTTACCTCATCCGGTATCTTCAGCGACATCTCTGGTTTCATTCTTCTCAATTTCTGCTTGACTGGCGGGCACTCCGGCTTCACTGGCAACCTGTGTTCAACAATGTCGGTGTCTAGCCCTGGCATATCTTTGTACGACCACGCAAAGACATCAGCGTAATCCTGCAAGAGTTGGATTAGTCTTTTGCGTTCACTCTCTTCCATGGCGGTACCGACCTTGACCTCTCTTCTATCCTCTTCTGTACCCAGGTTGATGATCTCCATCGACTCCCCATGAGGTTGAATAACCTTCTCTTCCTGTTCTATCAATCTCGTCAATTCTGGAGGAGCTTCCCAGTTTTCATCAACATCCCCCTCGGCTTGGTTGACTGGATGATCAAAGTCAAAGTTTGGACTGCTAGTACTGTTGTTCTTAGAGACAATTGCTGTATGTCTGCATTTTGCCGAAGCGCAAAAGCAGAATGAAAATCGGAACAAGCAAACAAACAATAACAAAGCAATAAAGAGACGCATGAAATGAAGAGAAATGGATTTTTATTGATTGAAAATTCAAAACAAACGTTTTTATTTGATGATAATAACTCTGAAAATGAAGACATGTTTGCCCCTAGCAACTTGTCCTATGGCCTTGGGCAGAGCCAAAGGAATGCATTACAATCATTACTTTGAACTAAAAGTGATGGGCAAGTCTACGGCTTCCCAATTCTTGAGTTTCTCTCCAGCAAGGCAACGACGGACTAGACTGGTACCACCTTCTTCATCTTCTGAACCATTCTCAATAACAGTGATCTGGTCTGGATCTAGCAACCCTGCACTCTTGAAGCTTTGACTGATATCACCGATGGGGATCCTCTTTGACCATGGATCCTGGCCTCTCAACTTGGCCAACCATTCACCTCTTCTCTCTTCAGCCAACTTCCTCCTTTCAGCCTCACTTGGGTAATATCCCAACCCACAACGATCTTTGTTTCCTTTCAGTTGTACAGGAGCAAGAATTCCTTGTCCCGTTTTTCCCAAAGCACGCCCCAGCTGGTATCCTTGATCCATCATGATCCTTGCAACCATCTCTTCATATTTTGACAACTTTATCACAGGCGATGGTAACTCACTTCCCCCAAACTCAGCATTGGCAATCTCGAGAGATTGAAAGGAGGTTTCCAGGGATTCCTCAGCTGCTTCCACATAACGAAAGGGGGAAGGCTTGTTGACTAACATTTCCTCCTCTCCGAACACCACCACAATTTTATCATCGACCACAAACTTGACTCTCTGATGCAGTGAGGAAGGGATGGCTCCCGCCATATGGATCCATGGCCTTCCAAGCAGACAGCTGTAAGACGAGGAGATGTCCATGATTTGAAAGTTAACACAGAATGTCTCAGGACCTATCTGAATAGGGAACTCCATTTCCCCTATTACCTCTTTCCTTGACCCATCAAACGCCCTCACCAATGTCGAGCTAGGCTTCATGAAAGAACAATCCACATCCAACTTGCTTACAGTGGATTTTGGCATCACATTCAGAGAAGAACCATTGTCAATCAGAACACGAGCCAGCACGAAATCCCCACATTTAACAGAGATGTGGAGGGCTTGGTTGTGTTTCCTTCCTTCTGGGGGAAGCTCGTCATCGGAAAAAGTCACATGATTGGCAGCCACAACGTTCCCAACTATTTCATCAAATTGGCCCACGGAAATATTCTGAGCAACATGAGCCCTATTCAGTACTTTCATTAGGGCAGCTTGATGCGCTTCTGAACTTAGCAACAATGACAGCATTGAGATCTTTGTTGGGGTCTGATTCATCTGGTCAACCACCTTATAGTCGCTTTGCCTTACAATCTTTAGGAACTCGTCAGTTTCTTGTTCTGCCCCTTTCTTTTTCTGAGCATTCTCCACTTCTTTATCCTTCCCTTTGCGAGCCCTATCTTCAGCCTCCTTGGATGATTCACCCTGAACGAAACTGGGGGTATACATACGGCCGCTCCTTGTCATTCCACTTGCCCCAGTTATATTGGTAATGACAGAAGTGTTTGGAGAACTTTCTACTGGAGGTAGAGTACTGTATATCCATGGCACTGCACTGTCCTTCTCATATGGGAATGGAGCAGGAATCCCAATAACCACTGGCTGAGGCTTGACTTGGGCTGGTTTTGGATCGTACCATATCTCAATTGGCTTCCTGGCCTCTTTACCACCATTGAACTGCAACATCAGTACACTTTCTTCCTTTTCAACTACTCCCACTTGAACCACATAACGATCCATCAAGTCTTGCAGAACTGACTTGAAAACTTCACAGGCACCCACACATAAAGGATCGGTGCATACACAGCCCTTCTTGATAACACCACGACGACACAACTCAGCATGTATACTTTCCAGAGGAGTCTGGATACGCTTAACTTCTTTTATCATTGTCTGTCCCACAGAATCCTCCACTGCATTAGCGGATGGTGTCCCATGTCCCGGTAGGGGGTTTGTAGTTGTGCTTGGACTGTTTGGCTTGAAAGAGATCCAGTTGGCGTCAATCAAATCCTGGACTACATATTTGAAAGCCTTGCAGTCTTCCACCGTGTGACCGACCCCTCCACTATGAAAGCTACAGGTAGCATCCGCATTGTACCCCCTAGGAAAGGGAGGTTGCATGGGCTTCATAGGGCGAGTATTGACCAACTTCTTTGAGACAAGGTGATTGAACAACTCGGTATAGGTCATTGGGATCGGATCAAAATTAGCACGCCTCTTCTCTTGATAGTTCTGGGCTCTGTAGCCTGAATTAGTTTGCTGCGGAGAGTTGAAAGATAATGGCACCGCCTGCTGTGGAGAGCTAAAAGATGGGCCTCCCCCTGCGGAAGTAACATTGGTTTCCCCTTCTTTCTTCTTGGGGAAGTTGGGAAAGGGTTTCTTTTGTCCACTAGAATTGCCAAAACCTCCAGCAATCTTTCCGCTACGCAATCCATGCTCTAATCGTTCCCCAATGACAACCATATCTGAGAAATTGGACGAAACGCTCCCCACCAACCTATCATAATACAGCCCTGGAAGGGTCTCCATAAACATGTACACCATCTCCTTTTCAGTCAATGGTGGCTTCACCTGAGCAGCTATGCTCCTCCATTTTTGAGCATATTCTTTGAATGATTCTCTATCTCCTTTGCTCATGTGCTGCAATTGAGACCGGTCTGGAGCAAGGTCCATGTTATACTGGTATTGTTTTAGAAAGGCTTCAGAGAGATCCTTCCAACTGTGAACTTCGGAGGATTGCAGCTGCATATACCAATCTAATGATGCCCCAGTCAGACTGTTCTGGAAATAATGAATGAGGACCTTGTCATCATGAGCATAAGCGGCCATTTTTCTAACATACATCGTCAAATGGCTAGATGGACACCCGGTGCCGCGATATTTATCAAAGTTAGGTGCTTTGAATTTAGGAGGAATGACAACATCCGGGACAAGGCACAAATCTCGGGCATCCCTGGCTCTAGTTCCTGAACCTTCCACAGCTCTTAAACGCTCTTCAAGCGAGTGATACCGATCCCCAGACTGAGTGTTCCCAAACAAATGACCTTGTGGATAGTTCCCCGGACCGTGATAATAACCCCCATACTGAGCAGGGTTTCCCATATGATGGACAGTGTTCTGAGGGTTCACAGTAACTCCCAGAGTAGGACTAGGTGAACCTCTTGGCAGCACAGTATCAGGACTAGGAGTATGAATTGGTGGTCCCATAGCAGCTCCACCAGGTATAGTCGTGACAGGTTGACTCGACCCCACAGGAATAGCTTCAGCAGCAGGCGGCATATAACCCATTGGCATCCCCCAAGGATATATCGGTGCATTCAGATGACTCTGTCCGCTCGCCCCTGGAGGATGGGCAAAGTGACTGACCCCCTGTCCATAAGAAGTGTGAGTAGTTGTAACTTCAGCGGGCACCGGAGGAGAGACGAAGGTAACAACCCCTTCAGGATTTACAACAGCGGCGGCCCCATCAGCAGCCCCACCCCTCAGATTCTGTAGCATACTCATTACTTCGACCATCTGTGCTTCCATAGCCTCCACTTTAGTCTTCAAAGCTTGATTCTCTTGAGCCAGCTGCTCGGGGTTAATAATCTCCACAACCGACTCATCTTGACCCAGGGGGTCCTCATTCTCGAGATGTTGATTGCTAGCCATCAATCTTGCTTGTAGACGGGTGGAGTATCGGTGTTGGCGAACCAGCTTGCCTTTCGTTTATGTTGGTAGAACATTTTTATAAGTACAAGTATGAATGCGTAAATGAATGCAATGCATATGCACATGGCCTTATGTTATTTTTGTGTTTAGCGCCAGTAATCGTGAGATAACTTGCTCTTGTCATAAGCGAATATCGAAACATTTTAAAAGCGTGACGAACATTGGGATCAACGAGCGATAGGGCACATTTCCTTCGAGCTTTAAGCCAATTATAAGAAAGAAAGAGAGTACAATACTATTAAGAGTGTAATACAATATCTCCCAAAGAAAAATACAACGCTCTTAGAAAATTACAACATCTTAAAGAAAAATTATAACTTCCTAGAGAACATTCTAAAAGGAAAATTACAATGCACTGAAATCTAGTAGCATATAGTCTTCAACTTCCTCTTCTTTTCTCTCTCTTTGCTTGCAGCAGCAGCTCCTTCAGCCTTTTCCATGAGCTCCTCGGTCAGGGCCTTGCAGAAATTCATGAACTCATACACACGGACCGGGGTGTTGAAGGGAAGCATCTCAGCTTCAGCCCTCCTTAGCCTTCTGGGGACATCCCTTACAGCTTGATTAGCTAGCCATGCCAACTTTGAGAATTTACCCCTCCAAAGTCGGATCTCATCTCTTAGCTCTTTAACAATCTCTTGCTCTTCTATCTTGCCAATCAGTGCTAGGAAGCGCTGTTCCCAGTACTTGCTCTCTGCTTGCACTTGCCTGTAAGACTCCCCTAGGTATCGGAGATTCCTTGCCAGTTCATCAGATCTCCCCTGCTCATAACTCAGCATTTCTTGATATTCCCTGAGAACATTCCCATTGGAATTTCTTTCTCGTTCAAGAGTCTTCAGCTGCCTTTTCAACTCCACCACCAAGTGAGGTTCTTGTCTGGGCTCAGTCGCCACAATCTTCCATTCTTTGGCTTCTTCAAGGGCCTTTCTTGTTTTCTGCTTGTACCTTTGGAGTTCATCCCTAGCCCCCTTCAGGTATTTCTGAGCTTCCAGTTTACTCTCCTTTTCTGCTTTGAATCGCTTGACACCCTCCTCAACAGCTATCACCTTGATCTTGTTCTCTTCCTCTAACTCCTCCTTTTGTAGGGTTATTTTCTCCAACTTTGCTTGCAATGCCTTTTTCTCTTCCTCTGCTTTTGCTAAGGCAGATTTAACCTCATTCATTTCCTCAGGGGTAGGAAGGCGAGGTTTCGGCATCTCTTTCTCGACTGGCAGTGCCTCTTGGGAAGGTGGACGAGTACTTTGGATTCTTTATTACAACCATTGGTAAAAAGTGACCTCGCCAACCTTTTTCATGAGCTCATCTCTATTTTTACGGACCACAGTTTCCCATGCTTTTGAGATTTTCTGAAGTAAACCCTTGTTCTTCGGATCTTCTTTGTCAAGGAAGATAGGAGTCAGCATGTCTTCGGTAGGCATATTCCTCATAGGGTACCCAAGCTATCGGATAATCAAGGAAGGATTATAGTTGATGCAGCCTTGAGTACCTATTAGGGGCACGTTCTGAAAGTCTCCACACCGAAACACAACGGAGGGCCTGTTCTTCCAACATGAAGGAGTGTACCAGCGGACCTTGAGGGCATTAAGACTCCCTAAGGTATGTACCCACTCCTGGGCACTTTTGACCTCTACCTCACAATTCAAGGCATAAGACAACAGATCTGTAGCTGGATTCTTGTGAGCGATGACGTGGTTAAGGAGCCAAGCGTATAGTACATGAAGGGAGCAGGCAATCTTCTTTTTCCCCAGCACTCGATGATGTGTAAAGGAGTAGTAAGTGTCCGCGAGTACGGCTGGTACTGGGTTAATTGGATTATCCTTGCTTATGAAGGCTAAGAACACCCCAATGGCAACCTCGTCAATGAACCTTTCAACTTGTGGGAAGAGGACAATCCCAAAGATAGTTAGTGCTAGCAACTGCTTAAAGGGACCCCATCTGTTGGCTTGAGCATGGGACTTTATTAGGTCTTCAAAATAACTCAGTGGAAACCCCATTGTACGGTTCTTTTTCTCTTTTCGGAGCTTTAACTCCCCCACTCCAACTTGCAGTAGCAAAGAGAGCCTCTGATCTGAATATGGATGCCCCTGGCACTGATAAGGCGTCGCCTCTGACTTAAAGAAACCTAAAATTTGCTCATACTCTTCTAAAGCTGGTGAGAGTTGGAAATCCTTGAAGATGAAACAGCGGATATCCGGATCATAGAATTGACTGAGGGCTTTCACAACATTTTCTTGAAGATCCAGCTGCAGCAACCGAAGAATATTCCCACAAGCCTTTTCAAACAACCTACGCTCATCCGGTCCCATTAGAGAGGCACACTCTGTCAAACTGGCCACATCTGCTTTCTTTACTACTGGAAATCTCGAATTTAACATACCCTCGCTTCTTGATCCCATGTCGTCTTGTTTTTTTCACGCCTATGACAAGATTCCAAATTACTCCACGATTACCGGCAATCAAATTAGATGCATGAGGAATGCTGTATGAATTTTTCAGAATTTTGCTTATGTAATGCACGATGTTATGATGCAAAGTGCGGATGATGAGGATGTTTGTTATAAAGACAGATATTTACAGGTGGGGGTTTTGAAATGTTAGGGCAGTATACCCTATATGCCACCTCATATAGGTATTTATGAAAGAGAAGGAAAAATATATTTTTTTTTTTTTGATTTTGTTGTTTTTTTCAAAAAAATATTGGCGGAAATGAACTAAACTAGATGTAATAATGCACACACAATTTTTGAAAAGCCCTTGTGACCTAAAAAGAGGTGAGACCTATGATCTAGGGCAATTTAAAGGGTAATCCTTCCATGTAGCTCTATTCACTCCCTCACAAGGCCACCAGAGCTACAGTCCCTTTCACAAAATTCCCCACAAATGCAGCAAACTGCTAGGTGTGAGGCATCATGAAAGAGCACAACTCTGGTTGAAACTTTCGCAAGTAGCCAAACGGACAAAGGTCCTGATGGGCTCTCACTACTCGAATCCACTCTCCTAAGTTTTTGCAGACCTGGGTTATGGTCCCACTCAAAACACATAGTCACAGGGTATAAGTGTAGTGTGTGTCAAGGGCATTTTCCCTAATACTACCCCCACCTGAAATAAAAAACAGAGCAGTCCAGACAAAAGCAAGCAATAACAAGTTATCTACCCTAGGGTTCCATACCTAGAATATCTAAAAACAAGGATATTGCTCACCTTAGGAAGAGGAGCCAAGAAGAGGGGATCATGGGAATTGGAATAATGCATGGGCATAAGCGATAAAAGAAAGGGAATAAAAGATAAGAAAGAAAGGCAAACAGGGTTTTAATCAAATCAACAATACATTAAACCACACATTTAGATTAGTTAGGCTTGACCCTCGTCTTTTAAAAAGTCCCCAGCGGAGTCGCCAGCTGTTGCACCCCGAAAAATCCCGGCTTGGGGTTTCTCAATGTACAACGTGGAAAAATTTTGGAGCCGCCGCCAATATTTTAATTTTAAGACCAAAACATTGAAAAAGGGTCTTTTGGACAAGGCGGATGGTCTTTGAAAACTAGAGATATAGGTTCGGGGGTCGATTACGTGCGAGGAAGGTGGTAGCACCGCGCACGTCCTTTCTACCGAAAGGGAACCTCTAATTAAATGTGTGGTTTTAACATTTGATTTGAAAAATACCTAGATTTGCCTATTTTTTTCTTGTTTGAAAGCTTAATGAAAATTTTATTTTTGGCGAGGAAGGGGAATAAAAGGGTTTTTTAGGAAAAGTGCTTGACGGGACCTGGCCCGCTCCTACGTATCTCCCGGTGCGATGGAGAATTCAAAGCTACGTAGTTCTTGGTTGTCTTTTTGAAAAGTTTTTGTTTTTTATCTTTTTTTCGGTGAGTTTTTTGAAATAGGGCGAGCATTAGTGAATGATTAAACTAGCAGAGGCTATGATGAATCACTTACTAAATACTCAAAAGAGAGAGTTGTACCGCTAGTCAAACGAACGAAGGTTCTGATGGACTATCGATAACAACTCGTTTTTTATTATCTTTTTTGAAAGTGATTTTCGAAAGAGATTGATTCGCACGATGATCAAACTAACAAAGGTTATGATGGATCATCGTTTATTATTTTTAGGAGAATAGGACATTGTTACTAATAGCTAAACGAACAGAGGCTCTGATGAGCTACTAGCAACAATGGGTTTGAAAATGATTTTTGTTTGTTTTATGAAAATGATTGGTTTAGGGGGGTGAAAAGAATTTTTATTTGTTGCGCTTGACGAGAACGTGACTCGCTCCTACGTATCCCAAACGGGAATCAAAGCGACGTAGTTCTAAAAAATGTTTTTGAAAGGGGTTGAAAGGGGCAAGCTGAATCACCCGAGACCATCTTCACCACTTAGAACATGATGCACTAGGCATAAGTGGGAATCATATGGTTCGTCATCAACAATGGACGATAATATACAAGAACGAGTAGATAAACGCTATAGCTAAGTTAAATCACATGGATCACAATAACTAAATATTAACAAATGAAAAAACTGAAATACCTCTGATGAAGACAGATATCACAACTCTGAAGAACGCAAACCCCGACTAACCCTTGCAGGAGATCAGCTCAGACGGACCAACGGCGCGAATAGAGCAAAAATGAAGCGTAGAACTGGAAAATGAGATTTGCGAGAGTTGTCTTCTCAGATCTCGTGAAAATGTGTCTGTGGAGCAATTCTTCTCTGATCTCGTGAGATGTGTGTGTCTGAAAATGTGACTTGAGGCTGCCTATTTATAGGCTTAGGAAGCTTAGAATTTTTTTAAAAACTTTTATTGCAAGGATGAATCGATTGTTTGAGCCTTTGGAAATAGTAAAGAATCGATTCTTGGACATCCTAAATAGGTGAAAATCGATTCCATGTTTAGTTAAAATAAGTGGGAATCGATTCTTGGCTCTTGGGAATTGCTTGAAAATCGATTTCATGCTTTGACAAAATAAGGAGGAATCGATTCTTGGCTCTTTAAAATGGCCTGAAAATCGATTTCATGCCTTGATAACATAAGGAAGAATCGATTCTTGGCTCCTAAAAATGGCCTGAAAATCGATTTCATGCCTTGATAACATAAGGAGGAATCGATTCTTGGCTCCTTAAAATGGCTTGAAAATCGATTTCATGCCTTGATAACATAAGGAGGAATCGATTCTTGGCTCCTTAAAATGGCCTGAAAATCGATTTCATGGTTTAATATTGGATTAAGGAATCGATTTCATGGCCTTTACAAATAGTATAAATCGATTCTTGGCCCTTGGAACAGAATGGAAATCAATTCTTGCTTTCCACAAAAATGCTTTTAGGTCTTTGCCATGCATGCATAAAATATTTTCCAAAGCTTGCCATGCATGCATAACATATTTTTCAAAACCCTAATTTCTTAAAAAGTGCATTCTAACCCTAAAAATGATTTCAAAAACTTTGGAGCGGTTTCTAGGATCCAAAATGCATAATTTATTTTTGCGTGGAAAATTAGGGTTTGGACCTAAGCCGGACAAAATTGGGGTATGACAACGACAGAAACTTTTTGCGTGATAAAACTGGGCCAGGTCGCGACGCGAAGGGGACGGGTCGCGATGCGACCATCTGCAGAAAAGAGAATCCTAGATGGATTTTGCTTTTGCAGGAATTTGACTTGGAAATCAAGGACAAAAAAGGGAGCGAGAACGTGGTAGCAGATCATTTGTCAAGGCTAGAGAACAAAGAAGTGACTGCTCTAGAAAAAGAAATCCTGAAAGAGTTCCCGGATGAAAAGTTGCTTGCCATTGTAGAAAGACCTTGGTTCGCCGACATTGCAAATTACAAGGCAGCCGGAAAGGTCCCGGAAGATCTCACATGGCAACAAAAGAAAAAGTTCCTCCATGATGCCAAACATTACCTGTGGGATGATCCTTATCTCTACAAGGTTGGGGCGGATGGACTTTTGAGAAGATGTGTGTCTGGTGCTGAAAGTAAAAGCATTCTCTGGCATTGTCATGACTCTCCCTGTGGAGGGCACTATAATGGGGAACGCACAGCTGCTAAGGTTCTCCAATCTGGTTTTCACTGGCCATCCCTCTTCAAGGATGCACATGACTACGTGAGAAGCTGTGACAAATGCCAGAGGACTGGCAATATTTCAAGTAAGGGGGAGATGCCATTGAATCCCATCCTTGAAGTAGAAGTGTTTGATTGTTGGGGCATAGATTTTATGGGACCATTCCCACCCTCTTACAATTGTGAGTACATCTTGGTGGCAGTCGACTATGTCTCCAAGTGGGTTGAAGCTACTGCCACTTCCAAGAGCGATTCCCAAACTGTGGTAAAATTTGTGAAGAAGAACATCTTCTCTAGATTCGGCGTGCCAAGAGTCCTAATCAGTGATGGGGGTAGTCACTTTTGCAACGCTCAACTCAACAATGTTCTCTCCAAGTATGGTGTTACGCATAAAGTGACAACTCCTTATCATCCTCAAAGCAATGGTCAAGCAGAAGTCTCAAACAGAGAGATTAAGAGGATCTTGGAAAAGACAGTTGGAAGCTCAAGAAAGGATTGGTCGTTGAAGGTAGATGATGCGCTTTGGGCATATAGAACAGCCTATAAGACACCTTTAGGCATGTCACCGTACCAATTGGTTTATGGTAAAGCTTGCCATTTACCGGTTGAACTTGAGCACAAAGCGTATTGGGCACTAAAGTTTTTGAATTTTACCACTTCGGCCTGTGGGGAAAAGAGAAGCCTACAACTACACGGATTGGATGAGATGCGTCTGCAAGCATATGAGAACAATAAGATCTACAAGGAAAAAATGAAAGCGTACCATGACAAGAACATTTCAAGAAAAGAATTTCATCCAGGGCAACAAGTGTTGCTGTTTAACTCTAGACTCAAGTTGTTTCCCGGGAAATTGAAATCCAAATGGTCAGGGCCTTTTGTAGTCAAAGAAGTGACACCATATGGAGCAATTGAAGTAGAGGAACCTGAATCAAAAAGATCCTTCAAAGTTAATGGGCAGAGATTGAAGCCATACTTGGGCGAAATAGTGGAGAGAGAGAAGCTGGCATTGGTTTTAAGCGACCCTTAAAACCGGAGGTAACGTCAAGCTAGTGACGTTAAAGAAGCGCTTATTGGGAGGCAACCCAACATTTCTTAACCCTTATCTCTTTAAATTTTTGCATTATTTTTCGTAGAATAGGTACATTTAGTCACAAACAGTGTTTTTGCATGTTAAAAATAGTTTCTGTCCAATTGCGCTGAACCTGCGCCTCACTCGCGCTCCAAGCGTGAACACACAGGAAATTTGGCGTGTGTTTCTGCCAAATAGCGCTGAACTCATGCTTAAGTTGCGCTTCAAGCGCGAATACACAGGAAAATTGGCGTGAGTTTCTGCCAAATAGCGCCGAACCCGCGCCTCACTCGCGCTTCAAGCGCGAACACAAAGCACAGATGGCGTGCAATTCTGCCAAACCGCGCTTCCCTCGCGCTTAAGTCGCGCTCCAGGCGCAACTGTGGTATTTATGGTCACGCCTCACACGCGCTGCAGTCACGCAGCGTTGTCTCCCCTTCCTCCTTCGCGTTTCTCTCCTCCCCCTCTAGGTCACACGATTTTTTTTGCTAACCAAGGCCAAAATCACCAGAATTTCTTGCCAAGATTCCTTGTTTGCATCATCTAGTTCCTCAACATCATCAACCAAGTAAGTAAATTCAATACTTTTTCCAAAATTATGCTTTGTTACTAGATTTTGAGTAGTTTGGAATTGATAAAAATATGACCTTTGAATTGGTTAATTGGTTGTGATGTTGTTAAACTAATTGATTGCAATGAAAAAGAAACAAATTTGGGGAATGTGAAGGTTGTTGGTTGTTGTTGTTCATATGTGGAGTAGTTATGCATGCTATATGTTTGTAAAAATGCCTCAATCAAAAATGTGTGAACAAAAACTTGTGCTTATAATAGGTTTGGTAAACTGGCCAGGTGAACTCTTTGTTTCCATCAAGGAAGCAATGTGGTGATGATCTTGTGCAATTTGACTATTTGTTCTATGTGCACTAACCTTCACCCACTTGTACAACCTTGAACTTTGGTGTATGCAGGAAATGGCTCAGAGCTCACGGAAGAGGCAGGCAGTTCGCAGGGGTTCATCTTCCCAATCACACAACCCATCCTACAACTCCGATTTGTTTCGATCTTTGGGGTGTGAGAAGTTTTTTGAGTCAATTGAGGCTAACCAAAATTTTGTGAAGGAAAGGGCAATCACTCTCCACCCCGGTGACTTTGATGATATACGGCAAAACATTAACAACCGGGGGTGGAATAATTTTGTATCCTACCCGAGAAGAGCAAGCAAGGCGCTAGTATATGAATTCTTCTCGAATGTCTTCCCCAAGCAAGCAGTTGATGGGAGATTGACATTCCCCGAGGCCACAAGCTACGTGCGGGGTCATAATATCCCTTATGACTCTAACACCATTAATGGGCTGTTTGGGATCAGACCTGTGGACATCTTGGACAGCCGGCTCAGAACCAAAGCCAATAGGGAAAGGATAAAGAACAACCCTGGGCGAGCAGCCGAGATCTCTGCGGCACTATGCAAGCCGGGAATGGATTGGGTGAGGAATAAGAGTGGGGTACCATGGAAAATTATGACGACTTCTCTCACCCCAGTTGCTAGAGCATGGGCATCTTTCGTCCTCACCACTATATGCCCTAGCTCTAACCAATCAGAGCTGAACATTGAGAGGGCATGCCTCACTGCGTGCATTATGAGAGGAGAGCCAGTCAATATAGGATGGGAGCTTAAAGAGGAAATAAGCAGTTTTGCCAACTTTAAGGGTGGAAGCCCGCCTAGCTATTGGAGGCATGCCAGCCTCGTTGCCTTGTTATGTGAGAGAGCAGGAGTTGTTGCTGATGCTGATGAAGAGACTATTGAACCATCTGCTGCAATCACCGGATCTTGGATTCGGACCGTAACAGGGGGTGGGTATTTTGAGCAGCCAGTGCACAGAGAAGAACCTCCGCAAGAGCAGTACCAAGAGGAAGGACCAACCTTCTCCATGGATGAACCTTGGGTTGATCCACACGCTGAGGACTTTCAGCATATTCAGGCAAGAATGGATTTGCTAGCAGTGGATCAGCAGCGGGTGACAGCCAGACAGGAGCGGATGGAAGTAGGGATGAGAAACATGTACAGAGCTATGTGCATGGTGCAGCGGGGAGAGCAGCTGGATCCTGAGGCGGACATCTTTCAGGCGCCTCCTCCAGACTCTGGACGCGGTTGAGTAGTCTACTCACCGCCAGGTTACTTTTTATCTGTCCCTTCTCTTTTGCTTTATTTGATTGTGCCTTGTGTTTCCTGTAGTAGTTGTAGTTTCGTAGGTTTAATTTTAATTTTATTTTTGTTTTAGTCTTAGTCGTTGTAAATAGGTCTTCCCCTAAATTAATCAGTGAGGACACTGCTATGTTTAAGTGGGGGGGAGGACCTATTGTCAGTTTTACTATCAGAAAAAATGCAGTCATGTGGTGAATTTCCTGCTAAAAAAAAAAAAAAAAAAAAAGAAAGACAGTTGAGCAAACTTAGTGATGATTCGGGAGAACTGAGCGAATAATACCCCTGTGGTGATCAAATTAGTAAAATCTTGCTTCCACACTTAAAACACTAACCAGTGGAACTTAGTGATCCTAGAGATGTGGGCACCTAAGCTAGTGTGGTGGACCATGGGAATCGCCAAAATTTCACTAAAAATTTAGGGTAGTTGTAGAAGCTAAGTTGGGGGTGCATCAGTTGTACTAAGGCTGGGCATGATGATTGTAGAATGATCAGTGCATTGGGTGCGTGTGTGCAGCACTGTAACGTCTACCCGTAACGTTATAGTGTATGCCGTGTGTGTTAATGTGTGTGTGCAGCACTGTGGCGTCTAACCGTAACGCTATAATGTATGCCGTGTGTGTAGGGGTGCGTGTGTGCAGCACTGTAGCGTCTACCCGTAACGCTAAAGTGTATGCCGTGTGGTGTTGTTTAAACTGATAATTGCTGCAATGTCCCAAAGCCAATGTGGATCAAATCCAAATACTAATGTAATGAAAGGGGTTGCAGCCCAAAAACAAGTGTGCATAGTTGTGTTGCGTGTGAAATGTGTGTGGTAATAGTTAGTGCACTGGTCTAATCTGGAAGGCCTATTTAAGACCCTTTGTTGTGCTTGAAGCCCCTTGATCCTTATGTGGAAACGTTAATCTACCCTATATTTTGAACCATTTTTGGCATTCTCGGAAGGAAACCCTCTAGTTTTAGGTGAATACATTTTGAATCTAGCTATGGTCCAACTGAGTTAAGTGTCACACACGCACTATTGAGCAAGATGATGCTAGTAAGAATACCACGTGTGGGTTGGAAATGGAGTGACCAATCTGAAAGTTGCCGCTCAACTTGTCTTTTGATTGTTCGTAATTATCTTGTTTGGAAAGGGATTCACCATTGATTGCATGTTATCTGATGTTGAGATTGTCTTGGCTTTGTCTTGTCGTGTCTTTGCTTGAGGAGAAGCAAATGTCCAAGTTGGGGGTTGTGATGAATCCCCATCACATGATGTTTTCACTGCGAAAAAGGGGAATTTTACTTGATAATTTGATGAATGAATGGAAATTGTTAGGTGAAAATTAAGAAGTTGTTCTTTTTGGGATTTAATTACTTTGCAGTGTTTATGCTGGGTTTTGTGGTGTTTTTGTGCCCAGGGGCTAGGTGAAGAGAAGAACGAAGAAATGCAAGCAAGCAGGCTCAAAAATACAAAGAAATGAAGATTCTGCCTAATCGCGCTGAAGTTGCGCTGGAAGCCGAGGCGCAAGAATTCACTGTAGCGTCCTCCATCCGCGCCTAAGTGACGCTGGAAGCGCGAGTCGCGCGCGGATTGGCAGAAACAGTCACGCAGAGTTGCGCTGAAGTTGCGCTGGGAGCGCCAGTGAGGCGCAAAACGCCGGAAAACACGTTAAATCAGGCCCAGCACGCGTTTTGTAAGGACCTTTGGCCGTTTTTGGAACCCTAGGACAGGAGGAGCAATTCCGGCTGACGGCTACCGAAGAATCAAGACTTGGGAACAAGGATTGAAGCTTCATATGTGTTCATCATCATCTTCCACTTGTAATTTTCCTTGTTTCTCTCCTTTTATCATGTGTAACTAAACCCGTTTATGTTAGGGATGAAGGAATATTGATGTAACCACTATTGTAGCTGATCTAGGACCATATTTATATCTTTCTCTCTCGGATTTGTGTATCGGAATTTTGTGCTTAATGCGTTTTATGGTTGGAAAACTCATACAATGATATTTTGTTCAATTATGAAATGGAAGTTTTATTTTGAATGTTTGAATTTCGATACCTTCAATTTGTGGCTTAGGAATAATCGATAAATTGTTGTATATTGCAAACCATTGTTTTTACTGCTTGTTGTTAATTAGAATAATCTAAGGAATTGGGGATTCTAGTTATCTACAAAGTACTAATTACCTAAGGAATTGGGCATTAGTTGATAGTGCTGGTTTGATAGCAAATTAGAGAGAGTTTATCCTTCGAATTAGATTAGCGCAATAGTGTGAAATCAATAGGAATTCGTCCCTAGCATTTCCTCCATCGTATCTTTTCCAACGTGTTCTTCGTGTCTCTCATTAAAAACTCAAAAATATTTTATTGCTTTACATTCGAGCTTCATAGCTCAACAATTATCAAACAAACCCCTTTTTAGATTTGGTTCACATTAGTTGTTGTTAGAATAATTAGTAATTGAATTCGATCCTTGAGGACGATATCCGGTTCTTACCGATTTTATTACTTGAACGATTTGGTACACTTGCCGAAAAGTTAACAGTCTCCTAATGGCACAGAGCCTAGGGTAAGGGTTCATGACTACCCCGCCTAGTATGTCAACATGGGTCGTCACCCAAACTCGATATAATATATATATCTACAATCATATACAACCACCCACATTGGGCCGACTCCTTTAATCGATATAATTTATATATCGTGAATTATTCACCGGTTTAGACGAATGAATAATAATCATTCCGCGTCAGTTATACCATACCACGTAGGACTCGTAATCCGCTTTATTATTAATAAAACATATTCGCACACGTGTACTAATATTTGGCTTTTCGAAACTATTTAAACTTTAAAAACAGTTCTTTTTACCTTTTTAAATTGTATATTTATTTAGGCCTCGGAATAAGCTTTCAAACGCATCTTAGAACACCTCAATCGGGTTCCCGGATCAAAAGTTATTGCGAAAACAAAATCAGTGAAAAACTGTTGAAAATCTGCAAAGCGTCGCGACGCGAACTGCTACCGTCGCGACGCGAAAAACGACAGAAACTTTTTGCGTGATAAAACTGGGCCAGGTCACGACGCGAAGGGGACGGGTCGCGATGCGACCATCTGCAGAAAAGTGCAGGTTTTCCGTTTTCTTGCGAAATTCGCTATTCCGCTCAATTCCGATTCTTGTTCCGATTGAAAACAGTTTTGACAACCATAAAAACAGTCCCAATCAAAGTCACACAATCAATCAAATCAATCAAAAACTCATTGTAAACGAATTGTATCAAAACGCGACCTATTTTCAAATAACGGTTTTTAACTCGAAAATCTTTCGAAATCAAATCACCAAAAATTCCATTTCAACACGACACAACTCGAGACTCGCTCCGATCGATTACTAACCCGAAACAGACAATATCAAGTAATATTCCAGACCAGCGAAAGCGATTAAACGATCAATCAATTAATTCGAAAAACAAAAATCCTAAACGTGAGTAGAACTCACCCTTGACGCGTGATCCACGATCGAGCCGAAATCACCGAGTAACCACACGAACGCTCCCCGCTCCGGCGACACCCAATCCGCTTCCAAAGCTTTCCACTCGATCACGAAACCTCTTTTTGACCGAAATACCGAATTCCTCGAAATCTTCCCCGAACACTATTCATCTTCTTCTTCAACCTCAAGCCACTATTCACAAAAACCCAATTTTTGAACCCTAACCTTTAATTCTTCAAAAACCCCAAATCGGACTTCAATATTCGCGTAATCCACCTTGAGCTCGCTCCTCACCACCATTCTAGGCTTTCCTTTGAGCTTGAACCACAAAACCTCCATTTTTCTCCAAATTTCGAAAATGGTGAATTTGTGTAGAGTGAGTGGATGATGATGATGTTGGTACCAAATCGAGGAGGAAGTAGCGCTGAACGTTTTTCGTGTTGGAAGGAAGTCGTTTTGGTGAGCGGAAGTACCCCCTTTTTCCTCTTCTTCTTCCACACCATTCTTTCTTTTTCTCTTCTTTCTCTCATTTCTCCTCACTGTCTCTCGCTTCCTTCTTTCTTCTTTTCTTTAATTCTTTCACTTTTACACACACACACATACGCATATACATATATTTATTAATATATACGTGGTAACGTGGTCCAATTACCATATTGATCTAAATCTCTTATTTCGATTCCAAAACTTCCTTGACCCGTATTATTCGGTTAACGATCCAATGACCACCAATAAATAATTTTAGCACTCGGTAAATTTACCCGTCAAGTACTAAATTAGTTTAATTGGGTTAACACCCAAATAATTTTGCTAATTATTTTGAGGGTGTTACACCTATTCTCTAATACAACTCATTAAACATTATTGCATTTATCACGGGCTTAAATATTTGTTACCCCTGCAAATGTTGTCATTATCTATTTACTCTCCCCCCCCCCCCCCCCAAAAGTCAAAAAATACCTTCCAAATGTAAAATTATCCAGTTATATATCCCTCTGCTGTTAGTTTTTGCTGCCATTTGCAGGGGGTAACTAGAAACACTTAATATTTGCGGGGGGGTAACTAGATCCCACTTAATATTTGCAGAGGGGTAACTAGATCGAAAATGGCAGCCAAGTCAGCATAGACTTAACGTTGTTAGCTAATGTTCTGTACATTGCCTCGGATTCTCGGATCCGGGTTCTGCAGTTGGTATCTGATGTGTCACTCTTGTCTTCTCCTGGCCCAAGGTCGGATGGATATGGTGGAGTTCAGAATCTTCTGAGGTTGATGTTCGTCAAGCCATTATCTTCCGAGGTTGAACCCGTCGGGGTCGGATGCCTGCAGACACTCTGATGCTAAAGTCAGCAGACAGAAGTCAGTGAGGTGCCAATGAGTGAAGAACGTACCTGGATATGCGGGTAGGACCTGTATTTATAGATGCGGAGCACCAATGGCTCGCGGGTAACGCCCGATCCTGACCGTTGGATTGTGGCGCTTCAACAATTCCTCCGAGTTCAAATCTTTCTACCGAGGACCACACCTGCATACTTTAACGAGGTTAGCGGATAACGATTAGATTTATATTTAATTATGTCTTTCTTGCTTTTTTGCTCGACGGGTAGGCAATCTCGTCCCGCTTTATGGCTCTTTTTTTAGGGGAGGAAGCTGGTCAATCCCGGCCCTAACCCCTTGGGGCCGATCTTGTTGTTTGATTATAGTTTTCCGACGTTGGCTTCCTCCCCTGTAGATGAGAATGGCAAGGACGAAGGACTCTGAGAGATCATATAGCATTCCTCCAGGGAAACCCCTCTTGAAGAGGTCTGTTGATGGATTGCTGATCCCTGTTGACTCAGTCGGAGATCAGATGTCCTCTTTGGTGAAGCCAGCTATGTTCGAGGCGGTCGGCTCCATCTCGACCTCGGTTGCCGGAGACTTTCCCCCCTGCGAGTGACTCTGTTCGCCAATCCGTGCCGAAGGGGCAGAATGGTGACGATGTTGATGCGGGTGACCCGTATCTGTGGGTTTCTCGAGATGTTCACAACAAGGGGTCGGTGTATCGGACCGGTCGGGCCGACCTGAAGGGTTTCAAAAGTTTGAGAAGTTTCTGGGAGGTGCAGAGCAGAAGTGGAGGTTTGAACCTGTTGCTGACTCCGACGTAGTGTGTCAGGGAGTTCCCGGGTTACGATTTTTCATGTACTCGGTCCTTTTTGAGAAGATGAAAATGAGAATTCCTATTTCGAGCTTTCAAAAGCGGATCCTCAATACCTACGGGTCGCCCAGGTCCCAGCTTACTCCCAATGCGTGGGGGTTCATTCGAACATTTGAGATAGTCATGGGTGCCCTAAAGCGAGCTTGCCGTCACAAAGTGTTCTTTACTTTGTTTGAGGTTTTTTGCCAGGCGGAGATCGAATCCGGGAGAGAGAGGAAGGGCCATGTCGGTCCCCGATGCAATAGGAAATGTAGCCTTTTCGCTCCATTGATGGACTCGGTTAAGGATTTCAAGTACAAATTCTTTTGCGTTAGACCGGTGAACGAGGCCGCGAGGAAGGAGGTCGCCGAACCGGATGAGAAAGGGAGAGTTGTCAAGCCTCTGTTCCCTCTGTCATGGAGTGAGAGGCATTTCGAGTGTGATGTCGCAGATTATGCTTATCTGACTTCCGCCTTGTCGGGGGAAGAGGCTCATACATTCAACTTGCTGTTCCGTTGGGTGGACAAGTTCCCTCCAGGGAGTAAGAAGATTGATTGTCGAAAGATTTTGAATGCCGAGGCCGAGTCACCCGGGGCACTCGGGGCCGTTCTTGGTAGTCATTTTTACGTGATCTTTGTTGCTTCTCTTTGTGTTCCTTTTTTCTGACTCTGTGTTTGGTACTTGTTTCAGATTAGATGACCGACGACTTCAGCTTGTCGGATTACTTGGACGCCGCTGGCGTGGAAGGAGAAGATGACCTCGTTTGTCTCGGGGAAGCTTTGCATAACGTCGGGAACCTGTCTTCGGGTCCGACCCTCGTGCCGGGCCAGGCCGTCCTTAGCTTTGAAGGAAGTCCCTGATCTCAAACTAAAGGGTCCTGTGAAGACGCCGCAGAAGCGTCTTCCTCCTAGCTCGGCCTCTGGGGGCAAGAGGCTGCGCGTTACCCAGTCTCATAATACAGAGCTCTCTTTGGAGGACTTTCAGGCCTGTGCCAAAGTCGGTAGGCTTGGTCAGGAGCTCTTCATGAAATGGAATTCTGAGGTCTCCCAAAGAGAGCAAGGTATTGATTTAGATGCCGAGAATGCATTGTTGGCTGGTGAGTTACATTGTACAAGTATCAAATTAACTGTTGGTTTGAACTCTCTTACAGAAACTCGTGATGTAACACCCCCTTCTAATAACTACTATTTAATTAGTTTAAAATCAGAGTTTCCAAAAACTTTCAGTGCAACCGCAAGAGGGTGCCACATTGGAAAAACAACAACGCATAATAACTCCAAAAATAATTCATAAAGACACAAAGTACGTGATACATAGCACCACAGCCAGCATAAACATCCTGTTTAGTTTACATCAACACAGTATAAAAACCATCGCAGCGGAATAACATCGAATCTCAAGGTATTCAATTACATCACCAAATAAACAGTCTAAAGACATCAAATAAATAAACTGAGTAAACTAAGACGCCCCCCGGTGCTACGTATCAGAGCTGACTCAACCAACTAGAAGAAGGTACTAGGTAACCTTCACTGGCTATCACCTGCACGTTGCCGACATGAGAAGTAACATAAAAGCAGTAGGGTGAGTCTCATTTCATAAGTAATAACATATAAGATCAACAACATATAGATCAGGCAACTAACAACACCAATACACAGTAATAATAGCACACCGTTATCTTATATCAATCAACAGACAACACCGAAAATATATGTAATGCATGCAATGCAACCCAACTCCTAGGGCCTATGCATGTGGATCCATCAACACCAATATCTTGCCTTGAGGGCACTCACCAAATAAGGCCTAAGCCTTCTGCTCACCAACAATTTATAATAAGGCCGAAGCCTTCTGCTCACCTGACAATGCATATGCCTATGCGACGCCATGTACAATGCAGTCACACACACCAAAATCACCATAATTCTGCATACACATGCTCACCAAAAATATTTCAGCTCACCAATATTTATTCAGCTCACCAATAAATTTTATATCAACTCACCAATAAATTTTATATCACATCACCAATATTTATCCAGCTCACCAATAAATTTTATTTTGTCTCACCAACTGGTTACAAGAACTAGCACGCAGGGCAGCCAAAACTGGCGCCCAGCAACAACACACACACACACGCACACAACACAGCGCCCTTGGCGCCTAGCGCCCAGCAACACACGCACACCACGCTCACAGCGCCCTTGGCGCCCAGCGCCCAGCAACACACGCACACCACGCACAACACACGCACACCACGCACAACACAGCGCCCTTGGCGCCCAGCGCCCAGCAACAAACGCACACCACGAACAACACAGCGCCCTTGGCGCCCAGCGCCTGGCGCCCAGCAAAAAAATGCAACATGGGCATGCCAATTTGGCGCCCTTGCACAAGACACACCAAGCAACACACACAAGGGGCTTGCCAAATTTTGCGCCCTCAGACCGAAGCACCACACCACACCATGGGGCAGCCACATTTTGGCGCCCCTCACCATGATACACCACGCACACACCCAACAACAACACCGGCGCCCCTAGGCGCCATGGGACAGCCATTAGGCGCCCCAACAGTCCTACACCAAAACACAACACACACACCACACCATGACTCACACATGGGCAGCCACTTTTGGCGCCCATGCCTAGCACACACACACATGCTCTACGCCACACCTATGCACACACCAATCAACATCACACTGCAACACCTATTACACATACTTCAATCACTCAATTTTACTCCAAGTTAATCATGCAATCGCAACAACACTCAACAATTCCTCATGTTCTCATTCTCAATCCTATTGTTCCATTATAACAAACACCTATCATGCGAAATCAATTTCATATACACCTTAAATTCTAATTAGCATGAGATCAATCAATTAACTCAAAATGACAATTAGCGATAGAACAACATCTTAATTCAAAGCACAACATCACTATTAAATCAAAAACATAACAATTCAATTCACAAATCATCCCTAGCACCTAATTCCTATAATTGCTAATCAAATAGCTTATTAAGGATGAAAAGGAGAGTCCCCCTAACCTTTTGGAAGTTGAAGAACTCGCAAGACCCCTAGAGATTCACCAACACCACCAACGATCCAAGCTCTCCTCCTTCCTTAGGCTCCACGCGAATCCTCTCCTCCTTTTCCCTAGCACCGCCGCGCCCCTCCTTTCTCACTCTCCTCTTCGCAAGTTTCTTTCCTCCTCTCTTCTCTCCTCTCTTCGAATCCTTTCTTTCTTTTGCACAAATGAGACACTTGTCTCAAACCCTTGCTAAAATCGCCTAGGCCTAAGTCAATGGGCTTGGGCTTGGGCCAATCCTAACACTCCAGAATTACCATCACCACTCCCTTCAATTTAAATAAAAATAACACATTAATAAATTAATATAACAATAATAATGCAACACTTAAATAATTTAATCAAATAATTAATTAAATTATTTTGGGTGTTACACGTGACAAGGCAGATCTGATGAGGAAGTCGATGTTCTGAAGAAGGAGCGCGAAGAGTTGAAAAGAAAAACTGAGCTTGTAGCAAAGGTACCCAATCTGGAGAGGCAGGTGGAGGAGCTGGGGACCCGTAACCAGGGCTTGAAAAGTCAATTCAACGGGTTGAAGGATAAACTGAAGGCTGAAGAATCATTGAAGAAGAAATGCCAGGAGGAGAGGGATGAAGCCCTTGCGTTTAAACAAAAGTCAGCCCGGGAGGGTGCTCAGATGGCTTTTAAGAGCTTCAAGAACGCGGTTGATCAAGCCAAATTCTTGCATCCCGAGCTCGACTGGTCTCTTCTCAACGCTATGTTTGTGGTGAGGGACGGCAAGATCTTCAAGCCGGTTAGAGGTGCTGAACCCGAGATCATTTATCCAGTTCCCTAACTTTGTACTTTGCTTTGGATTTCTTTTTGGCGGCCTCGGTTTCATTCGGGGTCGCTATTGGTTTGTATAACGTACTTGAGGCACCGGCCGATTCCGGTTTTATATTTTGAGTAATGCTGTTTGATTTTCTTGTTTGCTTTTACTTGCGCTCATTTGTGTCTGCTTGATGATTCAGAGCGAGACCGTCCTCACAAATGGAGGTCATTGAGCCATGATAGGCTCGACCTCGACGTGGAGGGCACTGGGCCACGTTAGGCTTGACCTCGCGAATGGAGGTCGGTGAGCCACGCTAGGCTCGACCTCGGCGTGGAGGTCAGTGGGCCACGCTAGGCCCGACCTCATAGATGGAGGTTGGTGAGCCATGCTAGGCTCGACCTCGGCGTGGAGGTCAGTGGGCCACGCTAGGCCCGACCTCGCAGATGGAGGTCACCTAGCATGATGAGCTCATCCTCGGATGTCCCTCCGAGGCAATGGGAACATGTGAGACTTCATTCGGTCCAATCCCCCAAGTGCGGGGTTTGGAATGGATGAAGTGAAGAAGTTCGGATGAGGTCGTGTGGAAGGGCTAAGCCTTCACCGGGACCAGCGTTCTTCGCCGAGCAGCAATGCGTTCCTGAAAAAGATGGACTCGAAGGTCCAATTTACAAAGATGGACTCGGTTGTCCAATTTACAAAGATAGACTCGGAGGTCGAATTTGTGTACATAACAATTTGATAGTGAAGATGAGTGTTTTAGCTATAATTGGGTCGGAGCTTTGCAGCGTTCCACGTTCTGGGAATTACTTCCTTTTTTTGAGTCTCTAAGTAGTAGGCTCCTTTTCCCGTTTTAGCAGTTATTCTGTAGGGGCCTTCCCAACTCGGGGCCAACTCGCCCTGCTTGGAGTTCTTACCTCCAACGTCGGCCCTTCTTAGGACGAGGTCTCCCACGTCGAAGTTGCGAGGGACGACCTTGGCGTTGTAACTTGTAGGGATTCTCTGTTTGACGGCGGCTTCGGCGAGGGCGGCCTGATCTCGGACTTCTTGGGCCAGATCGAGCTCTTGGCGTATAGCTTGGGTGTTGTTGTCCTGATAGATAGGATGCATGGTCCTCCAGGTGAGTTCCCCGATCTCGACGAGTATCATTGCTTCAGTTCCGTAAGTCAGTCGGAAAGGTGTTCTCCGGTGGTGGAGGGTGGAGTTGTTCGATATGCCCAGAGGACATAGGGTAGTACTTCGACCCCAGAGCCTTTAGACTCGTCTAGTATCCTTTTTAAACCTCGCAAGATCACCTTGTTTGCGGCCTCGGCTTGCCCGTTGGTCTGTGGGTGCTCAACCGAGGCGAAATGATGTTTGATCTTGAGCTCGGTCATCAGGTTTCTGAACCCTTTGTCGGTAAATTGCGTGCCATTGTCCGTAACCACGACATGGGGAATTTCGAACCTGACCAAGATGTTTTTCTTAAAAAACTTTATGTATGGCATAGCAGTGATCTTGGCCAGGGGCTCGGCTTCGATCCATTTGGTGATGTAGTCGATGGCTACAATCAAGTACTTGACCTGCCCTGGCGCCACTGGTAACGGGCCCAGGAGATCAATTCCCCACCACGAGAATGGCCAGCCTGTCGAGATGGAGGTGAGGTCTGTTTGGGGAGCAAGATGGACGTCGACGTGGCGTTGACAATTGTCGCATCTTTTTACGAGCTCGGCTGCGTCTTTTGACATTGTAGGCCAGTAGTAACCTGCTCTGAGTGCTTTCTTAGCAAGGGCTCTGGAACCCAGATGTTGTCCACAAATGCCTTCATGTATATCCGTCAGGATGTAATTGGCCTCTTTTTTATCCACACACTTGAGTAACGTGACAGGGAACCCCCGTCAGAAGAGCGCGCCCCCGATGACGGAGTATGATGTCGCGCGCCGTCTTTGAAGGGCAGCTTCCTCAGGATCCGCCGGCTCGTGACCGATATCGATTAATTTCTTTATTGGGTTGATCCAGATTTTCTCCAGGGTCAATGATGTGGACTGTTGAAGTAGGATCCGATGTTACACTGATGCTGGGATGAGTCAGGGTCTCCTGTATTAAACTCCGATGATTGCCGGCGGGCTTGGTGCTCGCAAGTTTGGCGAGTACGTCGCGTCTGGCGTTTTCGGTTCTGGGTACATCTCTGACCTCGACCTCGGCAAAGAGTGGCATCAGTCCCTTTACGCGAGCCAAATATTTCTGCAGGATGAGGTCCTTGGTGGCGAAGTCGTCCTTGATCTGGGATATGACCAACAGGGAGTCGGTATTGAGCTCTACTTTCTTCGCCTTGAAATCCAGGGCTAACAAAATTTCAGCTACACATGCCTCGTACTCGGCTTGGTTGTTGGAAGTCTGGAATGAGAATGAGAGAGACACTTTTATCACTAACCCCTCACTGTAGTCGGGAAGTGGTGGGGTCATCTTGGCTATAAAGTCGGCTAAAATCTGGGCTTTGAGGGCTGTCCTAGCTTCATATTTGATTCCGAACTCGGAGAGTTCTACAGCCCATTTGATTATCCGCCCCACGAGATCGGGCCTGTGCAGGATCTGCCTGATTGGTTGGTCAGTTCTGACGACCACCTGGTGCGCGACGAGGTAAGGTCAGTTCTGGAACCCAGGAATTTCCCAGCCCGGACTCCGAATGTACACTTCTCGGGGTTGAACCTGAGGTTATTCTTCCTCGCTTCGGCAAAGATCTCTGTCAAGTTGGCCAGATGGTCTTCGTCGGTTTTGCTTTTTACGATCATGTCATCCAGGTAGACTTCCACGACCCGTCTTATCTGGTCCTGGGAGACCTTGTTCATCATGCGTTGGTAAGTTGCGCCTGCATTCTTCAACCCAAACGGCATGACTCGGTAGCAATAGTTGCCCTTGTCTGTCATGAAAGTTGTTTTCTCTTGGTCAGGGGGATACATAGTTATCTGGTTGTACCCAGAGTAGGCGTCGAGGAATGAGAGAAGGCGGAACTCTGAGGCGCTATCGACGAGTCTGTCTACGCTTGGAACCGGAAAGGCGTCTTTGGGGCACGCTCGGTTGAGGTCGGTGTAGTCTACGCACATGCGCCACTTACCGTCGCTCTTTTTCCCAATACGACATTCGAGAGCCAAGTCGTGTATTTAACTTCCTTAATGAACCCTGCTGAGATCAGGTCGGAGACGACCTTAGAGGCGGCCTCGGCCTTTTCTTGATTCTGGACTCGTCTTTTCTGTGCGGCCCATTTTTCCTTGGATCCACTGCAAGGTGATGGCATGCTATTTCAGGGGGGTATACCCCGCATATCTGCTGCCGACCAGGCGAACAAGTCCGCGTGCTGCTGAAGGCAAGCAATGAGCCCCTTCTGAACATGATACGGGAGCCCCGCACCGAGTTTAACTGTCTTAACTAGATCATCTCCCAGGGGCACTTCAACGAACTCCCCATCGGGCTCGGGGCGTCGGATGCGTTTCTTCAATTCTTTCTCCAATTGATCATCTTGTTCGTCCTCGGAGCTATCAGGGTAGTATCTTGCATCTAGGTCGGGAGTTCTGCTTCCCAGGATGGTTTGTTTGAGCCCGCTTGCTTCTTTGGTTTCTCATTCGAGGATGTACTTGCTCTGTCGGGGTGAGGTATGGGCTCCTCAGAAAGATAGTGACATCTTCGCGCGGCTTCGAGATCTGCGGCTATTGTGACAATTTCCTCTTTCTGTGAGTAGAACTTCATTTTGAGATGGACCGTTGAGGCAACGACTCCTAACGACCCCAAGGTCGGCCTCCCAATAATGCAATTGTAAAGCGACTGGTAAGGCAGAATAATGAACTGAGTCTTCTTTGTATGGGGGGGCTATTCCCGAGCTCCCTTGATCCACTAAGATTCTTCCAACCCGCGTGTTCAGCATCGTTGCCGAGATTACCAGCGGGGGCTATTCCATGAGCGTGCCGCTCGGGAGATCATCATCGGAAAAGAGCAGTGGAGGTCGGGTCGATGCCTTCTTCTTTGTAGGTTTACTAGATAGGTTCAGGATCTCCTTCCAAGTTCTTTTGAGAGATTTCCTGGTTTCGTTGGATTCAACGGTGTCGCCACCCAGTATGACAGCGGTTACCATATGGGTCTGAAGTATCTTTGGCTTGAAGCGTGGTCCGATGAGGTCTCGGGAAGGTGGTTCACATTTCGCCAGGCGGTGCTTTGGAGTTATGAGACCCATATGGTAATCACGCCCACTTACAGCTGAGTGATTAAAAGATTTCAATCATCGGTTCCAATTTGTAATCTAATGAACACAAATACGCATGATTTCACAAAACTCAAAATTTCACCAAAAGCAAATACAATTGGGGCATACTTATTCCGATTTCAACATAGACACTCAAATCATCTCATTTGTTCATCAACTCAAACAGGAATATATTGGGTAAAATCGAGTACTTTTATGTCAATAGAGTAAACACTTCCAGCACACACAAAGTACATTTTTAAGTCGGATTATTAGTGCGTCCGACTTTAATTATGGCCTGTTCTCTGCAGTGCTGACTTCTGTGGAAAACCTTTAACGTCGGGTTTTTCTGAAGTCCGACTTTAAAAGTGTTATTTTAAAGTCAGATGACAGAAACATCCGACTTTAAAAGTGTTTATTTATTTAAAAAAAATTATATTTGCTTGGATCACATTCTACCTATCCTAACCCTGCAAGTCCACCACCACATTGGTGCAGACTGAGAATCAAGAATTTCTCAATAAACGTCATTCTTTTCTTAATTTCTGATCCCACTAGGAAGCAAATTGTACATAAAAATGTAGATTAGAAAACTTTATCACAAACAAAGTAAAATCTTCCTGTCATGCTATTCATCCCATTTCTTTTCTATTATTTTTTAAAAAAAATAATCCTAGATTATATACCTAATAACAAAGATCCAATAAAGCAACTAAACTGTAAATCTTGGGTTAAAAAATAATCCTAGATTATATACCTAAGAAAGAAAACCAGCAGCAACACAGCAGCACAAAACAGAACCAGTACAGCAGCAACAAAATTACAGGAACAGCAGCACCTGCAAACAAAGACGGCAGCAACACAGCACCTGCAGAAAACTAACAGCAACAGAACAAGCAAAAACAGCAGCACCTGCAAACAAAAGGAATAACGCAGCAGCAGAAACACGAACAGAACAGAAAACGATTGCTGATGAATCTGCCCAGAAAAACGAAGTCACTGATGGGAGCTGAAGGAAGATTGAAGGATAAAGGAACATTGTGCAAAAATAAGCATGGTACTAGTGACAGTTTAACCTCCAAGATAGATATGGATAAAGACTTAACTCTACATTGTTGTTTTATACTAGTTTTCTATCTAAAAGAATATGAATCTAATAAGTGCACTAAATAGATGCTATAAACATACAAAGTTTAACACCACATTAGAAATTTTCATTCAGTTAGAAATGTATTCAAGGAAAGATGATGAAATTGTATCATTTTCTTCTCAACTTTATGCTGATGTCATTCACAACATTCCTGAATGAGATTCTCCGTACTGAACAATACATATCGAACATAAAGTAAACCCATAGTCCTAATCGCTTATGTTAAACGATTTCAGGAAGCAACCTGAATGTGTAGGATTGCTTTTCAAACCAAGGCTACTAATACTTGAAGAGGCAGATGCATTCCTGCGAATCCTAGGAGGAATGGAGGATTACAAGATCTTTCAGCCTCCCTACAAAATGAAGGTCAAAATTTCAGAAATAATATAAATAAGCTAGAAGGAAATATTTTATTCTCCTAGTTAAAAGATATGCTCTTCTTACATCGATCGGAGGTCTACTCCACTACTTTGCCTGTAAATTTTGCCTGCAACTAAAAGCTTCTGGTCAGGGATATGGTTTTATAAGCTGTTTAAGAAAACGTGCATAGGTAGAATGCCACATTCTACTAAAGAGAGAAATAACCAGCAGTTGTTAGACTTTGACAAACGAGAACAGACAATGCTAAAGCAACTTGCAACCACATACACTATCTGATACACCATCTAGATAGTAGATACTGAAAATTTTTGCAGCATGACTTTATCGAGTATAAATACCATCATCTAAAAATTTTCTCCTCACAAAGTATTACAAGTTTAGTAAAGCATTTGTACCTTCCTTCAAGGAAGAACAACTTGTTCATCTTTGATGTTTTAAAGTAAAGGTAATAACAGAATGAAAAGGAAAAGCTTACAGATTCACTATTGGAAGAACCACATCTACTATGAATCTGCAGAGATGACAGACCAACCACAATGTACATAATTAGAAAGAAAAGGTTTAAAATGACACCATAACTTTTCCCACTCACCTTCAATGAGAAGTCGGTTACATCTAACAGAAGCAACTTGGCCTCAAAATAGTGAGCTATAAAGCCTTAGCAAGCACCTGTTGGTATAATTCTGTGAGACATGAAGGGGAGAAATTTTGAATTAGCTTGAAGGTGACATTAGAAACGTTGAAGCCTATCAATATATCCTCAGGAAACAGCAGATTCCAACTAACCGGCTGGCCTTGAAAGCATAATAGTCCGGCTTGCAGGAGCAAGATTCCGTGTATATCTAGAAACCTCTACATGCTTTAAATGGACATAGGCAACACTTGTCAGCAACACCCGTGTCTGCTCACTGCCATCACATATTGGATGAAAGGGATATATCAGATCGAGATTGAATCAATCAAAACTAGTGGCATCATCAGGCATGGATTATCATCTAGTAAGCTCTACTATTTTCAACTCTATAACACATGTTTACTATTGTCAATTCACTCAGAAATCAGAATATAAACATGAAAGTGCTAACAGGATGAGAATGTTAGTAACACATGTTTTTACATTTAAGTGAACATTGACAGAGACAAATTTTTGCTGGAAACTAAACATGTTTACCACACATGTTTACCACACATCTGGTCTTGATAACTGCATGGCAAAGGCTTTATAACAATCTACAGCTGGAAGTGCTAACAAATCCGTGGACCTTAGCATGAAGTTTCCATGATAAGTTGTGAAGCGAACACCTAAAAACAGAGACAAATATCAGCAATTGAATTTGTATGTCTGTGTGCTCAATATTATGTGTTTAATCTTTATACCACGTTGCTTGAAACAACAGATAAACAAAAGGAGGCAAGGAAGGTAATCATTTCTAAGACATAATAAATGCACAGACCTTTTGCACACCTAATACGCATTACAGCTTCCCATGCAGTTTCTCTAGTGAGGTCTCTCCTTAATTCGTGTCTCAATTTCTTCCCACGAATGGCTGATTGGAAGGCTGGATAATAATACACTTGACCAGCAGTATACTTTGCCAGAGTTCCTAAACAGACAGTAAATTATAAATCCAGAATTTACTTCATGTATAAGATCATCAACCGCAAAATATGTACTTAGAAGACCACCAATGCTGAGAGTATAATATCAAAGTCAAACAGAACTACATTAAGGCAGGGACATATATTTATAGACAATAACTACTACACATCAACACATAATTTGTAAAACAATTTGTAAATGCTTTTTGAGCATTGACAAACCAGTTTTTTCCAAACAGATATCCATGAATGAGGGTATCAATTGACATTCCACATATCTTGATGACTACTTATGTCAAGAGAGTACATCACATTTAATTACACCATCCAATTAGGGGTATCAATTGACATTCCACATATCTTGATGACTACTTATGTCCTCATCGCATCTTTAATCAGAAAAGGATCAGGGGGAAATACGACAATCATCCAATAAATTTTATTCAACAGTCGTATTAAAGTGATGAACTAATTACTCAGTATAGATCTCTTAATGGGATACCAAAGCCATCCTGCCAAGTATAAAGTGCAGACCACTGACATGCAGTATAAGACTATAAGGTACTCAAACATTTGCAAGGTCAAAAATTATCGAAAGCATCTTAAAATGAACATCAATGAAATTGAAGTTTAACATAGTTAAAGCCGTAAAACCCGTGACATTGAGTCATAATAAACAATGCTGCAACTAAAGAATCATCGGATAGATCATAAAAAAAACTTCTACATTCTAATCCGGAACAAGAGGTTTAGCACTAGTTTGATGGCATGGTGAAGTTAAAAGAATATGTAATAAAATACCTAAGGAGGCTATGTCAGTGTATTTATCACTGAATGCATACACATTTGCTGAGATTTGGTACTTTGAAAACACAGCAGCCATTTGCCTATAAAATGGATCTTCGGGCAGTCTCTGTCCATGTTCTTTATCTGTCCCATAGACACGAGAATCATCTCCGCGTAACTTTAATCGACCAACACCAAGAGATGGAAGTGAGTTTTGAAAAATTAACAATTTCCCTCCAAGTTGACTCTGCACAAAGAGGCAGGGAAAGGCCAGAACAAAGTAATGCATAAGAAAAATGAAATTGTCAAACAAACAGGGGAAAAAGTCTTAAAAAACCAACAAGTTCAAGGCAGATAGTGTTTTCTAAAGCTATTCAGAAAAAAAAAGTGTTTTCTAAAGGTTTTGATAAACATGGGTCTCCCTTCTGCAAGGAATGTAACTTCTGTTATCGGCCTCAGAGGCAGCTGCTGTTTCTGAAGGCTTGTTTTCAGACTCGGCTGAGGTGATAGTTTCAGAGGGCTTGTTTTCATGGTCTGCCCAGAAGGCAATGATCTCCTTTCTAGCTTTGGAACAGTCTTGAAAACTTCTTCTGGCTTCATATTTCCTTTCAGTCACCTTCTGTTGCTTCACATCAATGTCAACTGATTCCACACCTGTAAATATATAAAAGAAGACGTTAGTTTGATACAAAATTGAAAGAGAATGTTTGGTTGGTATAGTTAAGATTTGTTGCAGTTCCATCATATTCTTTTGCTAAGGGAACCAAAACTATAAAAGCAAATTAACTTTCAGATAGTCACAAATGAAATGATTATGTTAGATGTTTAAACTTTAAAGAGATATAAGAAACAACGCCTTGTACCTACGTGCAAATGCTAAAAACTAAAAAGACACATTCAAGAAACAAATACTAGTTCTATATAGAACTTATTACTCTTAATACTCCTAAATTCAATTTGACTTATCAAAAAAAAACTACAAAGTGGAATGTTACATTACCACACAATTGAAATAGTGGTTAGAAATACAAAGTCAGGCTTACAAATGAAGGGAAAACATAATAGAAAAAAATGTTCTTTCAATGGCTATTGATATATAGAGGCAACATCAAATAAAATCCAGTTTGTCAAAAAAAATCAAATCAAATCCACACTACATTCTACTGATTCTAGTAAAATATCAATGATGAGAATAAAAAACACATAAATAGGAGTTTTGAATTGTTGAACACTACACAAGACATAAATACATTCTATTCAATTAAATTTAGTCATGCAAGGGAATATCACATGTCACCCAATAACTGATTTCTCAATTTCGTACCTACAATGAATCTGCAACCAAACATCAATACCCTTCCAAAACAAAAACCCTAATACTAAGAATCTACTAAATCATTCAACTAAAACTTATGCAAACAATAAAAAGTAAACCCTAGAGAGAGCGACAGAGAGACAAAGAGAAAGAGCGATAGAGAGACAAAGAGAGAGATGGAACTGAGGAATCGCGAGAAAGGAGAAGAGGTACTCGAGTGATGTTAGGGCGCCTTGCGTTTTTGATTTGGGGAAAAACCTGCAACATCAAATCAAAGAAATGTTAGAGATGGAAACTTACTTTCAAAGAGAGAGAGAGGTTGTAGATTGAAACACTGATCCATCTGAGAAGAAGAGTCAGAGACATAGAGAATGTAGATCGATCTGAAATTTAGAGATTGCGGATCGAACAGAGGGAAAGGGAAAATGGGAAGGGAAACATACTCACGAGTGGTTTTTGCGGTAGTGAGAGAACAGGGGTGGATGATGGCGGCCAAGAGCAATGAGCAAGGGTGGACGAAGGCAATGGCAGAGAGAGCAAGGAGCTAGGGTTTGGCGGAGAGAGCTCAGGGAAGAGCGATGGAAAGCGTGAGGAGAGAAAAAGGGAACGCGTGATGTTTAGTAAATAAATTAAACATTCAAAGTCGGACTCAAGAGATATCTGACTTGGAAAGCTAAGCGCCGGAATTTTTATTTCATCTTATTTACAAAATTGCCACCGCGTCCACTTTTAAAGTCGGATAGTTGAGTATCCGACTTAAAAACTCCAATTCTATTCCAATTTTTCCACTAGTGATTATGTTGAACTAAATTAGAAATATCTTTCAAAATGAGTGAGAATCACCAAAACATGATCTACTAGCAAAAACAGATTTTGTTTTGTGTCCTTTTACATAAGTCGATTACTTTCCAACTCCAAGAATAAGGTTCACATAAGTTAGTACGTATGTCATATGGGCTAATTCCCATGTTAGTCATCCTTCAATCCATTTGTTAAGAAGACAAGTTCAACTATATATTCAATTAAACACTAATAAAACCAACATGTTGTTAACATAGTATTCCTTAGCATTTTAATGTAAATGAAACTGAACATGTAACTCCATTATCACCATATCATTTACTTTTAAAAAGATTCAAATATAGCCTTCTTCCATGTTATAAAAGAAGAGAAACAAACCAAAGTTTTATTATACACTTCAAGTATAGGAAAGAAAAAATGTCATTCTCAACCTTCATCACCTTGAAAAAATAAAAATGTATCTTGAAAATTTGAAGAAATAGCAATTTGAACTATCTATAAAGTACAAATAAAAGAATACATGGAACAACCAAAAATATTATATTTCTGTTAACTACTAGTATTAAGTAATGTCTGGCAGTCCATTGTTCCATAAAAGGTTCCTCATATCCTCCTAGAAGGGGTATACACTATACAACGCCATATACATACAATTCCACACAACCGGGTTAATATTAAGCTTAAGAAAATGAATAGTGCAATAATGATCTTAGATTACTTCCTCACAACCATAAAGAAAATATACTCATATCATAAGCCCAGAATAGAAATTAACTTACAGGCTTTTACCAAGTACATATAATGTTTAAAATTTCAAACCAAATGAAATTTGGAAAGAAGGAACTCATGAAGCACTTTTATAATCCTCAAGTACACCAATACTAATTAAATTAGACATAAAAGGGTCTACTAATCAAGACAATAAGACATGAATTGCATATCACATCATACATGCATCATCATTTAGCTTTAGCACTCAACATGTTGTAAAGAGATTAAGATTGTTCTTGGAGTAAGTGAAAATAAATAATAATAAAAAATACCTTCTCGATAGGGTAGATATTCTCCAACACCATATGAAACATATTACAAACAAATACACACCACACGAAGTACTTTGCAAAATCAAGCCAAAGCAAAACATGTAGACCTCAGAAATTCCAGTTTCAAAACTAGACTCAAATTCAAATAGAACATTTTTTTTTTACTGACCAACAACATCATGATATCCTATCTTTACTAAAAATGATTCTAGAGGGACATTTATTTATGACATTAGTAAGTATCCAATGAAATTTTTGTTAAAAGGTCAATAATACGTGAAGCCATTTCCAGAGTCTAAAATCGTCATCACTAATGCTTTGCATTTGATCGTCAACAATTCCATCATTTCCGCATACACAATTGTTCAATCAATAATTAAATATAACAGTCATGACAATAAATAATCACTTCAAATATCAAGCGGAACAAACAATCATCCATAGAATATGCATAATATTAGTCATACTTACAATGATTCCATGTGAGAGATTTAATTAAGATACAATGAGCATGAATTACACGGAAAACACCAAAAATTCAACAATAATAACTATCATTCATAAAGGGAAAACTCATGGCCATTATCATTGAAAATTATCCGATCCTAATTAGCTTTCATGTCACAGTTGAACAGCCTACCTGTTCCCCTTGGAGTTATCTTGCAAGTTGTGATCATATCGGCCTAAAACTAGGAAGCTACTCTAGCCAAATATTTATTCATATCAAAATCATGACAAATAGATCATGACTGGAGGAGTGCATTCATTTCTTTACTCAATTCAAACGTTCATGTAATAAACTAATCATTGGTATCTTTTTTTTTTGTTAAACAAAAAGGAAAGGAGCCTCGTTAAAACATTCTGATGCAAAACCCTCCTTATGAGACGCAAGCTTATCAGCGCAGTGATTCCCTTCCCGAAAAATATGAGTGCAAGTGACAGTCATTGATTTGAGCAGACCCATGCAATTAAGCCAACGATTTCGGAGATTCCAAGGCACAATTGAGTGAGACGAGAAAGCCATAACAGCAAGCTGCGAATCACTCTCAATCCATAACCGATGCCAACCTTTTCGGAAAGCCACTTCAATGGCGACCACGCCCCCGACAAGTTCAGCATAAAGCGCGTAATTTGTACCTAGAGGAAGCATAAAACAGCCAAGAGACTCAGCATTACTGTCGCGAAAGATACCCCCACAGGCAGCCAAGTTGTGATCATAGCGGCCTAAAACTAGGAAGCTACTCTAGCCAAATATTTATTCATATCAAAATCATGACAAATAGATCATGACTGGAGGGGTGCATTCATTTCTTTACTCAATTCAAACGTTCATGTAATAAACTAATCATTGGTATCTACTATGTACGGGCGTTAAGAAAAACGGCGCATAATCAAACCAAGTTAGTTTTGATTGTCACAAGACAGAGAGACACCTTCATGTACTTATTTGAATGAAAACCAGATTTAAATTGGGTACTAAACAGATCACTTCAAAAACCAAAATCAGATTACAATCACTTCACCAAAACAAATCCAGGAGACTGACACTTTCCTATCGGAAGGTTTTCAAAAGCAACAATTTCATGGGTAACTATCTATGAATTCTTCGGTGATGCAATGGTCGAACCAGCTCCGATGACTAGGCGGTTGCACACAATTCCTCGAACCTGCACGGATGCCCATCAGTACTCCATCCCACATCATCAGCTATAGCCCTCTGCTTTCGCTGCGCACTCTGATAAGGAGAAGGCCGAGAATCCTATGGTTCAGGTTTTCAGAAGGTTTTGGTGTTAAAGCAACCAATTGTCATTATTCTCAATACCTTGCATGAAATATTAAGTTGATCAGGCTCAATGCTTCACACAACATGCTGAGAGGTTCTAACAATTACTTGTCTAAGACCGTAGCTGACTCGATCTATCTAATATATTAACCGTGGAATCGCAAAGCCCAACTAGCTCGAACTGCCCTGATACCAAAATGTAACATCCCAATATTTCAATCGTCAAAGAAATATATAGCATCTAACATTTTTAAAAAATCAGAGATTTCACTACTATGAATTTGGATTTCTTAAAATTAACGGAAAATAAAACCATTGAATTGACTTCCAAAAGGTACAAGTACCATAAAGTTTAAACCTCAAGTCATAACTTGATACCGTTTACATGAGTCAATTACCAAACAAAAGTTTAAATCTAAGATACGGTTTTCTAATACATTAACTTTGATCCAAAGATCAAATATTAAAGTACCAAAGTACATAAACATCAATCAAAAGTAATCTAAGCCAGCCCAGATGATCTAAAGATCTTCAATCTTAAGGAACTAGAACCGCTCCTTAATTTCCTTCGCCTTGCTTTGATTTACCCTATCTATCTGAAAAACACAACAAATTATACAGTGAGATTACAATCTCAATGAGTTCTTCCGCGACAACTCACCATATATCTCTCGTAGTCTTTTATTTACATATTCTTCCTCTTTAGCATAATCCATGAGAAATCCGATAAATATTATCGATTTCAGCGCAGAACCCGTACTCAACATTCAATAAAACAATCTGGGCCATGAACTCAGGAGACATGACCTCTCATTCCCAGGATGCTACTTAGTCTTGTGATGTGGCATGTATTTTATGTATAAACCATCAATTTTGTTCTTCTCACTCGTTCAATACACAAGGTATATAGCAAAGTAATGTTCATAACTCTCGAGATGGAACTCGATCAAAACAACACTTATAATGTAATGAGTACCCAAAACAATATTCAGTTATACATTTAGATCTCTACATTTTCTTTCTAAAACATCCGAGAACACCTCAATTGGGTTCCCGGATTGTGAGATATGACCAAAACTATTTAAGTAATATTTAGGTAACAATGTGCGCGTGAGTTGTGCGTGGGTGCAACCTAAGCGCATAGAGGCAGTAGCTTTTGCACGTGGTTTACGCGTACGCGCTCTTGTCCAGCAGAAACACAAATTTTTCAGCATTCATCACCCAACCTCTCACCCAAAATCAAGTCCTATGAACCCCAAACTAAAAACATTCACTCTAATACATTTCCAGTAACAATATAATACCTATCAATATGCATTCCCACCATTTAGTCAATCATAAAAACAAAATTTGCAAAATTTAACATTTATTCAACAACATTTCAACAAAACAAGGATGTTACTACTAAGCGTTTCAGCAACACCTTACAAGTCTTGAACTACATGCATTCACAATTTCAGAACAAAACCATACATAGGGTAAAATTCAAAACTAGGAGGGAAAGAATAAGGTGAAGAACTCACATGACAAGAGAAATTTGAGTATGAAACTAGTAGTGCTTCCACAACACCAATCAACTCCTAAAGCACCCGCATTGACACTAAATTCGAAACTCCTCCTTTGACAGTTCTAAACCCAATGTAATAGCTCCCAATCCACTATGTAATGGCTCTAAACCCATAAGCAAAGTGAACTTGGTTAACCACCATGCAATAGTTCATTAAAAAATGAACGAGGCTTCCAAAACCCCAATCCACAATGCTAGTCCCCAAACTCAGATTTTGAGTGATCTAATCCTCAAGAACCAACTTCTACACTTGACTCTTCAGCTCCTAACCCACATGCATGCCCAAAGACTCAACTTTTGTTCTCCCCAAAACCTCATGTAGCTTCAAAAATGGAAGAGTATGATGAGAGTTCGATGTTTTGTTTTTCTATAAAGGGTAAGACGAAAATCTGAATCTTGGTGAGAGAATAAGGGAGATGAAGTTAAGGACTTTGAGAGAATTAAAAATGGAAGAAATGCACTTCAGCCCTTTGCTCTCCCTCCCTTTCCGAGTCACTCTCACTCTTTCCCTTGGTCTCCCTCTCTACTCTTTTCTATTCCTTTCAAATTCTGATTTTCTATTAAAATGAGGGAGTTTTGGGTCTCTTTCATTAAACTTAATTAAGGTTCCTATAAGAAATGGGCTGGTTCTTCTTCACATTGGGTTTTGGTGTTGGGTAGGGTTTGAAACAAAAGACTAATTTCTACTTACACCCCTATCTACCAATTCAAAAACTCCAATATACTTATTTAACTATATAATCAATCAAGCACACAAAATATTTATTTTAAATAAATGACAACAAGAGTAATATCCAAAATAATTACGTTGGATATTTTATTTAACATACAATACATAAATATATTAATATAATTTTACATCCATTTTTTAAATAAAAAAATTATTTTTAAACTATCTATCATGCCTATCATGAACCTACATATTATAGAGTTTTATGTATAAGGCAAAATTACACCAGAGGACCTTTAAGTTATTTATTTGTAACAAGTTGACTACCCTTTAAATTTTTTTGTAACAAATAGGCCCTTTAATCGAATTTTGGATGTTGAATTTATGGGTTTTAGAGATGAATGCAAGGAGGAAGATGGATAATTAGAACCCTAATTTGTTTTTAATACAATTAAATAAAAATGACATGGATTAAAGGTCCTATTTGTTAGGTAAAAGGTCAATGGTGTCAACGTTGGGTAACTTAAAGGGCTTATTTGTTACACAAAAACTTAAATGGCCAACTTGTTACAAATAAATAACTTAAAGGTCCTCTGGTGTAATTTTGCCTAAGTATAAACAATTATTTTACTAGTAGAATTTTATGTATAAACAATTATTTTAAAACTATTTATTATGGAAATAATTTACACATATAACTATTTTTCATTTTTAAATTGATTTTGCCATACGAAATATATTATGACATGTTTTTCCGCCTAACCTAACAAAGACAAAAAAATTGTAGTTATAACAAGAGAAATGCTATTCAGCCAAATTTTTTGAGACAAAAATAGACAAAAACCATCTTACAACATCAATTAACCAAGTTTTTTAAGCCACTAGCCAATCTACTTTTTCACAGTTTTTAGTCAATGGCCTAGAAAACTGTGAAAAAGTAGGTTGGTTAGTTACTTAAAAAACTTGGTTAATTGATGTTGTAACGTGGCTTTTGTCTATTTTTGTCTAAAAATATTTGGCTGAATAGCATTGCTCTTATAACAATTATATTACAGTGTCATGTATTAATTTGGCGTTACTTGTTACTTTTTAAAAAAAGTGCTAATTTTGTTTTCTACAAAAGCCAATGACTTATGATAATAAAAAATTATTTAGTAATAATAATTACTAAATTTTTTGGGGACCATTATACAACAATCCAATGATTATTACTTACTAACGACAATTTCGTGTTTGTGTGATGAGTGAGCGGGTAAATAAAAACACTGGTTAGTACATACAAACCACAATTTACTGCTGGTGTGGTCACCAAATTTTTTCATTGATGGAGAAATGACTATTATGCCCATTTAATAATAATTACTAAAGAATTTTTTAGTAGTCTAAGCCAGACTCTAAATGTAACCTTTTTGAGCTTATCTTTGTACTTTTATAAACATATTGAGTTATAGGTTGCTTTCTTGTACCATTGCAAGTAAGCACTTTCATATTTCCTTTAGAGTTTTAGCAGGGGTATAATGGAAAATTTGTTGAGGAAAGTTTTGAATTTCACGTTATTGCTTCTTGCGATTGTGAGTACTTTAATTGAAGAGGTGCTGCAAAGTACTTGTCATGATTCTGCGGAAAATGATCGATATCCGAAATACGAAGGAAATCTACTTTAGAGTTTTAGCAGGTATATGCTACCACATTTACATTTTTATACATCACCAAATTTTAACATTTGTCACAATTTTAGGGCAAAATAGACAATTCACTACATAAAGACAAAATGCTACAGTGCTGCAACAGTATGCTACAGTGCAAAATCCGACGCGCTACAGTACGCTACAGTACCAATTCTGACGCGCTACAGTATGCTACAGTACCAATTCAGTTTTTTTTTTTTTAAAACTGATTATTTTTAAAGAAATGAATTTTTTTAAATTTTTTTTATTCACTGCTTTTTAATTTTTTTTTTAAAAAACCGTTTGTCAATATATTTATAAAAACAATTAGTCACTATAAATCAATTATTCACTATATTTATAATCTACTCAAACTACTAAAATTAATAAAATAATTAGTCACTATAAATCAATTAGCCACTATCCATTGTCAAAAAAAGAATTGTAAAAAACTTTAACCCGTACCAAAAAATTACAAAATAACTACTAAAACTAATCAATTTAACTACTTTTGTTAAAATCATTCAATTTAACCACTACCAAAAATTACCAAATAACTATTTTATAATTACTAAAAATGAGTAAAATGCCAACGGGAGTGGCAACAAGAGCGCCAATGGGAGTTGTAACGAAAGCGCCAACAAGAGAGGCAACAGGAGTGGCAACGATAACGGGAGTGGCAACAATAGAGGGAAAATAAAGTGAGGGACAAAAAACTAATTGAAAACTACAATCAGAAACTGCAACAGACACAGCAAAAGAACAAAAAACAGCAGAATTTTAAAAACAACTTTTTTTTTCAGTTTTTCTTTCCATAAAATACACTTTTTTGTCAGTTTTTTTTTACTAAAAACATAATGTTTTTTTAACTATTTCTATAATTTACTCAAACAACTAAAATTAATCAAATTAACTACTACCAATTGTAAAAATAAAAAAAAAAACATACCTGTAACAATAGTTTCAAAATTATTTATTCCAAAAAAAAATTATTAAATTAATATTACACTCAATAATTAAATAATTTAAAATTTACTATTTATTATAATCTCTATTAAATCATATAGAAAAAAGGAGAAACATGTGGCAACGAGAGCGGAAACGAGAGACTGACAACGAGATCGGCAATGAGATCGGCAGTGAGAGCGGCAACAGGAGTGTCAACGGGAGTGCCAACAAGAGAGCGAACGAGAGCGCCAACGAGAGTGCCAGCAACAGAGGGAACGAGAGCGACTGGGCTGCATATTTTACCTTTTACTCCATATTATAAGAAGATACCGACTTTGTTTTAACTTTTTGCAACACAACTATTTTAGTAAATTCACCGCTAAAAGACAAAATTTGCAACACAACGAGAGCGGCAATGCGAAACTGGCAATGGAATCGACAACGAGAGCGACAACGGGAACAGGAGTGGGAACGAGAGAGACAAGGAGAGCGGCAACGTGGGTGCATATTTTAAAAATTCTTATTTTCTTTTTTCTTCATTTTTACTCCATCTAAAATTTAATATTTACTATAGTCTCTCTATTAAAACTATTCAAATCAATCAATTTAACCGCTAAGAATTATTATATAAATACAACTTTATCCACTACCAAACTTTACAAAATAATTACTTATAATTAAGCGAATATGATTTAATTAATATTAAATCATATAGAAAAATATGAGTTAACATGTGGCAACGGGAGCGACAACGAGAGACTGGCAATGGTAGCGGCAACGGGAGTAGCAACCAGAGAGGTAACAAGAGCGTCAATGGGAGTGCCAACGGGAGGGCCAACGAGGATGCAAATGGGAGTGTCAACGGGGATGCATATTTTACCTCTAATGTTTAAATACATTATTATGGATCAATATAATTCTGATTGTCAATCTCATTTAATTTCTTCGACTCAATATAATTTTCATTTGTATCTTATATGACATAATATCTATCTCTTTCTACTTTGAATTTCAAATCATACATTTTGGACATTGTTCACAACTTATGATTATCTTCCAAATTACTATTATAACTTCTTGGCAATACACTGACCATACAGTATCACCCGTGCGTATGCACGGGTAAAATACTGGTCATCTAGTAAACGAGAGTTGTTGGTGGTGAGATTTGTTATTTCATACGTGTTGCAGCTTTGTTAATGATTTGTGCTACCCTGGGGAATCCTGTCCTAAAAAATAAATGGGTTGGCCCAAACTTTTGTTTGCATACAACCAATACAAAATTCTAAAAATGTCTAGTTCTTTTTCTACGTTTCTAACCTATTTTGAGTTTGAAAGAAGACTCATTGAATAAATGTTTTGCTTGGATTAATTAGACTGAATGACAAATTGTGTTTAAATTCCCAATATTATTAGTAGTCTTTCCATTTTCTGAATATTAAGCATTCCTACACTTTCCCCTTAATATTTCAGATAAGCTACATAAGTACAACATTCTTCGAGTTTCTCGTTAGCTTGTGTAGGCTTGTGGCTTGATGCTTTCTTTCATACACATCACTAGGATAATATCTATGCATTGAATGAGTTGTTCTAATATTTTTTTATTTATACTTTTGAGTCAACCCCCACCCACATAACATGTTATTAAAATGCTAGCCTATTGTCTATTGCAATATAATTTTGTTGTTGTCAATCATGTCTACCATATTTGTCGTGTCTTTTGGCAGCCATTAGGTCAGGGTTTCAGTCATCGCTTCGGTCTCCATCTCGGGCAAGAGGAGTCAAACATTGCTAGTATTCTACTCCCAGATGGATATAGCCACGCAGTTACTATGACATATAAAAAATGGTGAATTTTGGTTTGAGGATGGTTGGGATCAAGTAGTACAAAGATGTGGAGTGAGAGCATGCAGTATAATGTATTTTCAATATTATGGTATGAAATTATTTCGGATGAAGTGTACGTTACTCGACCGATACCAAGAAACAAATAACCATAATGAAACTGTGTTGGAGTATACTTGGAACAGTTGTCTTAGACAGGAACGAGTTATGAACATCAGTTTCCCATTTGTAAGTAATATTGTTTAAATTATTACAGTTTTTATTATGGTAACTATTTCTGCTTATGACAATAAATTTTAATACATATTTATGTACCAACCTCTATCTAACCGCGTTACAAAGTGGTTCTTTGTCAAAATCCAACCTAATGTACATGTTTTGCTACCTTCTGATGAACATGAAACCTGGGAACTTTTGTGGAAGGAAAAATGTAGCGGCGTTAGATGGGTTACACCAGAGTGAAACATTGGTGTTGATTGGGACAAATTCAAGAGAAACCTTAGAATTCCATCTGGACATTGTGTTCGTTTCCGTAGCCTCTCAAACGAACTTTTTCTCCGTATTGAGTTTGTGGAAGTTGAGGACGTTCATGGTGTACACTAGCAAAATGCTGTTCTTTGAAAACATGGTGTTATGGTAATCTTTCTCATGGTGTGAACTTGGTGTTGGTTGAAAACATGTTTCTTAATGTTCCCCTCCCCTAACCTAATGTTTTGTGAATTTGAATTTCTTGCCTGTGTATTATGGTAATCTTTCTCATGCTAATGTTTTTGTTGTATTATGGTAATCTTTGTCATGCTAATGTTTTCTTTGAACGTGTACACTAGAAAATGTTGTTGTCTAAACATATGTTTCTTAATGGTATCCTTTTACCACTAATGTTTTATGATCTTTCTGTTGGTTTAATACATCTTTCTTAATGATCCCCTACCCTAATGTTTTGTGTATTTCATAGTCATGGTTATTGTATTATGTTCATGTTTGTGATCCTAATGTTGTCTTCAAATACGGTGGTTGGTATTTCTACCGCTATGTATAGCCCGAGTAAAATGGTTGTCTATCCTTATTGGGCCTTTTAATTCCTATCAATGCACAACCCACCTCATGCATAATGTATAGCCCAAGAACATCTCGTTACCTATAGCATGTGTTTAATATTCATAAATTTAAAGGAAACGGTTGATATAGTAACAGGTGTTGCTCTAGTTTCTCCTCTATGGTGGCAAATATGTAAGGGACCTACTATGTGGCACATTATTGATATGAGATACAACCGCCAAACTTCAAACTCTGATTGGGTGAACATCTGTATGTTTGCTATTCATCGAAGTCGGGGGCAACTTCAACAAATTTATATTGACAGTTTTGCCATTGATCAACTCCTCCAATACTTAGGTGATAGGTAAGTACAATTCTTCTAATTTTCTTCTCTATCATTGCAGCCAATCCACCCCCTTACACAAATGTATTAAATGAATTCCACTTAATTTTCTCTACCATTATATACAAGAGAATCAGTGAATATTATGTTCAGGCATTCCTTTTTAAAAAATAAAATGTAGCTTATACAGGATTTGTGCATTTTCATATCATCATCCAACGATATGTAGGGGCAACTAAACAATATGGTTTCTATTCTCCTTGTGTCACCCTTCCTAATTACGTACCAATTGAACAGGCTCTTCAGACAAGCAAATGTGCTGTTAGTGTTTATAGGCAACATAGTGGGAGGTTTACCATAATCAAAACTAACTGATGCATATTTTCTAACCATGGCTTCAAATAAATTCAAGGGAAGACAAGGAGGAGGAGGAGAAGGAGGAGGAGGAATTAATATAACTTGCCCAAAACCTCCAAGTTATACTATATTTTGACACCAACCCATTCATTACACACATAAATATAAACAACCACCCAACTACTAGAGTTAAATATAAACTACCATTCTACAGTACCACAAATACCTAGTACACTATACAATTTAATTCATTTTTTCCAAATACAATGCTTCAATTTCAATTACAAAACGCCCCTTCCAAAAGATAGATATGTAACCCTGACTTGAACGCTTTTCAATTGTCCAAAAGAATCACAAATACCACTTGTATCAACATCAACATAACACAAACTTCTCACAAGAGTCTCTTAAAACACTACAAGAAAATCGACGATTTCCGACGGCAATTTCCGTCGCAAATGCAGCGATTTTCGTCGCAAATTGACGTTTCCGACGAACTTTTCGACGGACAAAAATTCGTCGCAAAATCGTTCATCGCAAATAGTTTCCGACGGATTTTTTCGTCGCAAAGTCGTCGGAAATCCGTCGCAAATATCCGTAGCAAAGTCGTCGCAAACGCTGACACCTTTTTGTCGCAAATCTGTCGGAAATTTTAAAAAAAAAATTAAAAAAAATTAAATTATACAAAACCGATCTTATTTCAGCATATTTATTGCAGGCTTGAAGCCACAAGCTAAACATCTAACACAGTGTAACCAAAATCAATTATTTTTGTAACTGATTGTAACTTTACACGGCCAAAACTATCTCAAATGTCTGTGACACATTTTCTATTAGGAATCAAATGATAAGAATCAAGGCATCCATGCCAAATTTACATAGACAGAAAAAAATTGCTATACCAATTTGTTCTGTACCGAGCAGCTTTTTGGTCGGCTGCTGTTGGTAGGTCTCTTGCTGTCCTGGCAGGAGGTCAGTGAGCGCCCAGGGGGGGTACCTGCAAGCCACTCCGACGCTCAAGTCAGTATATCAAATATATGAGTGAAGGTACTAAGGATTAGAGATTGAACATTTTTTAGGGCAAAGTTTGCCTGTATTTATAGGAAATCGTGCCCTCTCGTGGATCGTTGGATGGGTAGAGTCGATATTTGTAACATCCCTAATTTTTTAAGACTTGATCTATGAAGCCTAAGACCGATTTAATTATTTGTGGGAATAATTGGTTGTGTCTCGGTGAAGAATAGTCGAGGAAAAGTCCCAAAAGGGTCCTACTCTGCATTTAATTGTGGCTTGGTCATAAATTTAGTGAGCAATTCAGCTGAAGGGTAAAATCGTCATTTCGCCTCACATCGAAGATTTATCAATTGATTGAAATAATTAATCGCAACTCGAGAGAGAGGTAGTCGAGAAACCTATGCCGAGCGGAAAGCCATAAGATTATTGGAGTTTTAGCCTCAAAACCAAGAATTTATGGGCCAAGGGCAATTTGGTCTTTTCCACCCAACTAATACCCTCAGCCCCTTTTAAACATAACAACACTCATCTGGTTTCCCATTTTCATACTGAAGCATCCAGAAATAAGAAAAGAGAAAGGAACCAAGAAGAGAGGGGGGAAGATGGAGGAGAGGGATGATTTCCCATTGTTGATGCATGTGGCCATCTTCTACACCATTGTTAAGCATTTCTTCTCCTCCTTCCACTGATGTGAGTTTTGTGAGCTGTTTCCACATTCCCCCTATTCCTCCATTTTCGAATATTGAGCTCCACCTTGGCAAAACTCAGTTTTCTTGCAATGTATGGTGTTCTTGGGGAGCATAAGAGAAAACCCGTATGAACCACCTTCATTGTTTTCTTCGTATCTCACTGTATACAACTCCGTTGATCGTGATTTTTGTTTCTCTGGAAACTAGACTCGAAGGTCTTCATTTTGGGCACAAGAACCGTATGATTTCATGGAGAAATGAAGGAGATATCTTGTCCCCAAGTTACGGTTTCAGAATCTGCCACTGTACTGAACCAGTCACATAGTTTCAGTGATATCTCTCAAACCACTGGATGCATGCGTGTGAATCCTTGACCATTTGATAGTAGACGAAATTATCTTCACAATGGGCACTGATTTGAGTATATTTGGTCACAGATTGACCAAGTTATGCTTATTGCAAAATTGGGTCCTGATTCTGGGAAATGGAAATGGAAGCTAGTATGCCGTTCGTCAAATTTGAGTTCGATTCGCCGAAGTCTCGAACGCCATCAGTTCGATATATTGAAGTGGGGTCCAGTAGCGAGGATGATTGACTTAGCTACCGGTTGCGCAAGTGGGACCCATCAATTTCAGATGCGGAGGCACTTGGAGCGTGTACGTGACTACGGGGATTGTTCGAGTGGTTAACGGTTCGGTTGTTCGAGCGAGGACGCGACTTCTCGGGGACTCGTCAACCGGGTGAGTTCTACTCACGGATAGGGATATTTTTCGTGTCTTGAAATTATATCGGGTTGAGTCATAAGGCAATTATCAATTTTCGAAAGATCTTGGAACCGAAAACTGTTTTGAGCAATATCGCGTTTTTACGGTTTTTATTGACTTGTTGAACAATTTGCGAAATTGTGATTTTAAGTGCTTTCACTGGAATATGGTCTGGAATGTTGTTTATTAAATCCGTTTTCAGGTTGGAGAACGATCGGAATTCGATTTGGGCGAGAAATGGAAAGCGGAATGAGAAACTAGAATTCAGTAACAGAACAGGCCGCACGGGTCGTGCGCCCCTGGGCACGGACCGTGCGTCCTCTTCGGGTTGGCTGTGTGATTTTGGTAAATCACGCACGGGTCGTGCGCCCCTGGGCACGGACCGTGCGTGAGCTGCTGTTACCGGACTCCGATTTCTCATTTCGTCGCTCCTTTCGATCCCGAATCACTTCTAATTTTCTCCCCAACCCACTTTAAGGATATTGCCTTACTGACAACCGTATTTTGAACTTATTCCACTCATGATATTGAAAAAGAGTTTCAAAAGCATATTTGATTGAAAAACCGAAACCCTAGTATACGTGTGGGTACACCGTCTGATGGACTGACTGAATATATATGTTTATATATGTTAATTGAATTTGATTATAATGCCGGATGTTATAAATTCATCAAAACGGGTTATAAGTCAATAATACGTTAAATATGATTATAATGCCGGAGGTCTAATTTATGAATTCCTCAAAACGGATTATAGATCGATATGGATATTGTTTATCCAATTACTATGTGAATGATCCTTTGGTGATCGAAAGACATAAATTATCCAATGAGCTTATATAACTGATCCTTTGGTGATCGAAAAGATATATATTATCTAACTCTCGAGAACTTGATGCGTATTGTCATACGTATTGCGTTGGGTGACGACCCGACAAGTAGCATACTAGGAAGGGAAGTCATGAGCCCTCACCCTAGGCCCTGAATGTGTTTTGGCGTGGTCAACTCACGGGTTACCGGGATTAGCAGGCGTTGTGCGGCCGGTTTGTGCTAAGTAATTCACGAATTGCCGGGATTAGCAGTCGTTGTGCGGTCGGCATTCGATTAATAAGTAATTCACGAATTGCCGGGATTAGCAGTAGTTGTGCGGTCGGCATTCGATTAATAAGTAATTCACGAATTGCCGGGATTAGCAGTCGTTGTGCGGTCGGCATTCGATTAATAAGTAATTCACGAATTGCCGGGATTAGCAGTCGTTGTGCGGTCGGCATTCGATTAATAAAGTAATTCACGAATTGCCGGGATTAGCAGTCGTTGTGCGGTCGGCATTCGATTAATAAATAAAGTTCACGAATTGCCGGGATTAGCAGTCGTTGTGCGGTCGGCATTCGATTAATAAATGAAGAACACGAATTGCCGGGATTAGCAGTCGTTGTGCGGTCGGCAATTCGATAAATAAATAAGACATTGTTATGTCAGCTTTTGTTGTAACGGTTTCATAAATTGAACCGAGTGTTAGTGAGGGGTCACGGTAGGACTCACTGAGACAAGTTGTCTCACCCAATCCATATTTGTTGTTTTTACAGAGAACAGGTTATAAGGACAGCAGGCGGCACAGTTGGTTGTCGGGTTTGATGAGAAGATTGAAGATTGATTCATTTATTATTGTCCTTGTTCTTCTGTAGTTGTCTCGGTATTCGGTCATATGACTCGAGCTTGTATTATTTTATTTTTATAGTTTCCGCTGTTTCTTGTAAAGATGTATATCTAAACAGGAATTTTTATACTCTGATTTATACCAAATTGTATATTTAAGTATTTCTTTGTTAAAGAAATACCGGGGTGTTACAATATTGACCGTCCAAGCATGTTGGGCTCGCATGAGGTGGATATGGGCTGAATCGGTTTGGCTGATCCATATTACTTGCTAAGCGCACCTCCTGGTTTTGCTAATGGGACCCCTTGGTCCACTCCAGAACAGTTGCCCCCCAAGCCGAGATTATTCCGAAGGATGGTCTTGGCTTGAAGGACTTTCGTCGGTTTGCTAGATCTGTGAGGTTACGCGGGACACTGCCTTTGTAACAACCGTGTTCTGTCATTTTCACTACCTAGAGTAAAAAAGGGGAAAAAAATTTCTAAGTGTTGCTTTGTCTGTCTTGTAGGGTCTTATGAGATCACTTTGTTGCGACCGTGACCCACACCTCTTTCGGTGTAACCCTTGTGCCCGGCATCAAGCTAGGGCGACGTATCCTGATGTTGGCGTCGTCTTGTGCCAAGTGCTCTGAGGTTGGTCCCCTCTTGGGCGCCTTGTGCCAGGATGCTCTGAGATTGGCGCCCTCTTCGGCGCCTTGTGCCGTGCCCCCTGATGTTGGTGCCCTCTTGGGTGCCTTGGGCCAAGGTGCTAAGACATCCTGATGCTGGTGCCCTCGTGGGCGCCTCGGGCACCGTTTGATGAGATGGAGGGTGGCGCCCTCTTGGGTGCCTTGTGATGGGCGATTTGCCGAATGGAGGGTGGTGCCCTCAAGGGCGCCTTGTGATGGGCGAGTTGCAAAATTTGAGGGCGCCTTGTGCTCGATGGTTTGCATGAGAGGGATTGGCGCCCTCATAGGCGCCTTGCACTTGGTGTTTCGCAAAAGTAGGGGAGTGGCACCCTCATGGGCGCCTTGTGCTCGATGATGCGCCAAGATGGGGTGGCGCCCTCATGGGCGCCTTGTGGTTGGTGATTGGCGAGAGGGGATCTGGCGCCCTCATGGGCGCCTTGTGTCGCCAATGTTCTGTACCGAGCAGTTTTTTGGTCGGCTGCTGTTGGTAGGTCTCTTGCTGTCCTGGCAGGAGGTCAGTGAGCGCCCGGGAGGGGTACCTGCAAGCCACTCCGACGCTCAAGTCAGTATATCGAATATATGAGTGAAGGTACTAAGGATTAGAGATTGAACCTTTTTAGGGCAAAGTTTGCCTGTATTTATAGAAAATCGTGCCCTCTCGTGGATCGTTGGATGGGTAGAGTCGATCTTGACCGTCCAAGCATGTTGGGCTCGCATGAGCTGGATATGGGATGAATGGGTTGGGCTGATCCATATTACTTGCTAAGCGCACCTCCTGGTTTTGCTAATGGGACCCCTTGGTCCACTCCAGTACACAATTTGTACAACAAAGAATGCAAAACCAACCATTAAGAGCTTACAAGCTGGGAACAATTGAGACGAATCTGACCTTGAGATCCAGTTAAAACATCAAGATTAGACAATTTCAACATAACCCTTGCGAAATCCATACGAAACGTCGATCCATCATCAGAAGCATAAGCATAAACAAGTCTGGCAGTCTTCTCCTCAGTCATTAGCTGTTGATCAGCAAACAGCAGCCCTCTTCCTCAAAAAATTATAGATTGCAACTAACATAGCTACCATGGCAGATAAGAACAGAGCTATGATAGTTACTCTACATTACATAAAAAATATTACCTTAAAACCTTGAACTGTATAAGTTTAACTGGCCAACAACTAAAATAAATTTTCTACTATCATTTAGTATTCTCAGAAAAGGCATGCTAACACCTCTTTGTTTGTGTCTCGCAACAAAAACATAATAATGGTAAAAAGTTAAGACATGCAGCAATGCCTTTCAAGAAAAGACTCCAACAGATATTAACCACCAAAACCAATGACAATAATAGTGATTGTAGGAATAAAAACACTAGAAGTAAAGAGCTTTAATGACTCAAAAAAAGAGGATATGATTTGGAGTTTGGACAAAGTATAATTTGGCATGTACTCTGCTACCAAGAGCCTTTAATCTCCTTCAGCACAGCAACCAATTAAGTTCACCATTCTCTTGTGCCTCACTTTCCTAACTCCAGCTGCCTCTACCTGACCAATAATATTGCTGATTATATATATATCCTTTCCTTGCATGGTCAATAATATTGCTGAAAAATGTTCTATTAAAGCATGTGAGAAGAAAATTAAGTTATGTTATCATATTGCATAGAAACTACAAATCTGGAAATCTTCCTTTGTGTTCCAAATTCTTTTGGACTTCTTATTAGTGCAATAACTACTGATACATGCAGAAGTAATGCAGAAAAGTACAAATTTACATAGGCAAACAGATTTCCAATTTAACCCTCTTCTGCCCTAAGATAAAATCCAAACAAGCCTGAATCAATCAATTCCAAAGAATCCCTAATCCAATGCCAAGAACTACATCTCCAACATCCGAAAATCAGAACAACATAGCATATCTAAATGAATCATGCAAATAAAGAACATCCCAATCTTATTGAAATTCAATCCCGGTGTTGGACAAACAACCATCACAAAATCACATCACACACGGGGAAATGAAAAGCACAAAAAGTCACAAATCACAAGATCTATAAAAATAGTCTTAATACCTTTCATCTAAAAAACATATAAAATCACCTGGTTTCCTTTCTATCCATTTTTTATTCTCTCCTTTTCAACCTCACAACTTAAAAAATCATGTATGAGCTATCTCTCTGGCATGGCTTTGACTGCCTGAGAAAACAGCACAGCCGAGTCTGTATCTTGAGTCATTGGCAAGTCTGATAGCCTCTTCATCAGAGCTAAATTTCATTATTGGCATGATTGGTCCAAATGCCTAGAAGTCAATTAAATGCATAGATGAATCAGGTAAGCAGTTGTTGCAGCAACAAAATAGACAAATATTTTTGAATATAAATCAATGGCAGGATAACCAGTTATCCAAATTTCAAAACTCTGTCATACTTATAATAAAGATATGAACGACATTTTTTTGTCGTAGACAAGGACAATACGGATTATCAATGAATAAAATGAACCCAAAAGTAATAAGAAAAAAATGGTAATCTGAAAAGCAGAGAAAATAACAAGCTACCTCCTCTTGCATCTCATTGAGTGATTCACGTTCACAATCACAGTAGGGGGAAATATTGATCAACTATATCTTCAACTATATGTCCAAAACTTCCACGTGCAACAATTTCAGCTCCTTTGTCTAAAGCATCATTTACAAGGCCTTCAAGCTTTTCAGAATGCTCATGCATGCATAAAGCTCCCATATCATATTTTCCAGCAAGTGGTGGGCCCTGCAAGAAACCATTAACGAAGTCTTAGAAAATTGAACTTCTTAATACTTCAGTTAAAAGCGAGTTCTTGAGATTACAGCAGCCCCTACTTCTCAAGAATATTGAGTAGATGTGTAAACAAAGGCTTGCCAACACAACTCCACAACCATTTAACTTGCAAGCTGGAAATGATATATACACACACATACACATTCACTAAAAGCTACTACAATTCTAAAAATAGTTTCAAGGAGTGGACTGGACTGGATTAAAATTGAGAACTCTAACCGTAACCCAACAAATTTTCTGTGTCATTAATTTAATTTATTTACAATAAACCAGGAAATAAGAAAATTAATAAGAACGACGTATTCAGGGAGGCTGAAGCAGAACTCTGAAAAACTCACAATCCAACAAATCAGCAGCCTACTACTACTTTCTACTAGTACTTTTCCCATTCGATCATCATCATCTCCTTAGATATCTTCTTTCGTATATCCTGCAAAATATACAATGTAGTCACAAACATAGCAACAGATTAAAAAATACTACAGCATTCATATACGTATTAGTATTAGTACAATCAATATTGAACAATTCACACAACTTATGCCATTCAACAAACCAAAGGATACATATCTGTTGGCCTCTTCTGCACCAACCAACCACCTCCCCTGCTGCATACAGAACCATTCATATTCTACATCAATTACAATTACAATCAAATAAATCATCAAACAATAAACACCAACAAAAACAACGAAACCATACCAGCAGGGTGAAAGTGGAATAACCTAAAAGATGATGAAAATTCTACAATTTTCAAGCATTCTAAAGTTGAAAACCCAAATGATCAACAAGGTTGTGCAAATCCTCAGCCCAACCATCATGATTAGGTACCAAATCCTCCACAGGGGCATCATCAATTTGAGAAAAATCTCCAATCACAACTTCATCCTCGGGATTCCCAACAACCAACTCTTGATTCAGCAAATCCTCCCACACTGCATCACCCCCTGAACTCAAAATTGAATCTTTAATCTCACTACTCGACTCAGTATCATAAGCAGTTAACAAAGACTCCATCTCAGCCTCAATACTAGTCAACCCCTCTTGTTGTTGAATTGGATACTCCACCACAGATTCAATTGGCACTGCCATTGTTACATTCTCCAAGCTAGGACTAGCAGTGAGTCTCCTCTTTCGCCTATATTCAACACCTTTCAATTCTTTATTCTGTGCCAATTGTTGTATAAAAGACTGATTACTTAATGCTTTAGCAAGGAAAATCATCATCTGTTGATGTTTCTTCTCAGTATTCAATAACCTAGCTTCCATTGCAGATAACTGTTCCCTTGAATTGTTCTGCTGCTGCCTCAACTTCACAATTTCAGCCATTAACACAGTTCTATCTCTCCTCAATCTCACAATTTCACCTTCCAATCCATATTCCCCTAATTCAATACAAGCCCCACCACTAGTCTCTTGCTGCATAACTTGTGAATTCGTCATATTCCTTCTTCTCTTTATACTCTTCAGTAATTGCCTCTGTCCCGTTAGAAACCCTTCGTTTGGAAATTCCCATCGATCCGGATCAACTTTTCTGAAACCCTACATTTTCATTAAATTAGTTAATTAATAATTGGACGTGTTCTGTTTGATGAAATGAAAAAAAAGAAGTAAAGCAAAATAATTGAACGTATTGTGTTTGATGAAGCACAACTTCAAAGAGATGAAGCACTCCATCATTACCATACACACTTCAAAGAGATGAAGCATATAAACTTCAGAGTTAAAAACATGGCCTTTAACAGCACCATATTTCCATAGTCTCATCACCCAAACATTCTATCAAACACCGTATATACACAATTTCAAATATCACAATATTCATTCCCCAAATAAATTTCATACTCGCTCCAAATGAGTCATAAAAACAGAAGCTAGAAAACCCAACAAGCCAATAGCAAAACAGAGAGAAGATGAAGGAAGCAGAAATACCTCCATACACAGCTCATCGCACCAAGTCTCTACCATCGCGTACCTCCATACACAGCTCATCGCACCTAGTAAGAAATTAGAAATTAGGGTTTTATACTCAAATTAGGGATTTCAATCACAAACAGGTATTGAAAGGAAAGAGGGCTTACCAAGAATTAGAGAGAGACATAGAAGGAGACAGAGCCGGCGGAGTCGGAGGCCGGCGTGCATGCGTGGGTCGTCGTCATGCGTCGTGTTCTGTACTTCTGTGTTGTGCGTGAGGGAGAGGCGAGGTGTGGTCACAGACTGAGGCTGAGGGAGGCGCGATGGTGGAGGGTGTGGGTGGAGGCGCGATGGTGGAGATGAAATTTGAGTTCTACGAAGATGAGATTCGAGAGGCTATGAGAAGGGAGATGAAATCGATGAGTTTGAGAGGCTTAGTGAGGATTGAATAGTGAGGAGGGAGATGGGGTTGAGGGAGGGCGACTGAGAGAGAGGGAGGGCGACTGAGAGAGATGGTGGAGGGTGTGGGTGGAGGAGGCGTGAAATGAGAGGGTTCGAGGGAAGAGCTTCCCTTTAATTTCGGATCTGCTACTTTGCGACGGACTTTTAGAGGTTTCCGACGAAAATATCCGTCGGAAATTTGCGACGGAAAACAATTTCGTCGCAAACGTAAGCGGGAATTTTAGCGCCTCTTTTGCTGAACATTTGCGACGACTTTTTCGTCGAAAATCCGTCGGAAATTGCGACGGATAAGAGTTCGTCGGAAAGTTTCGTAGGAAACGGGGCTTATTCTTGTAGTGAAAGCAGCAGCAAAAACATGTCCATTCTCATCTTCAACAATAACATTACTATGAGCTACTGAGCTACATGCCAATACAGACCTCTTGGAATACAGATGCAATTCTGTTGTAAAAATAATTATAACCATTACTAACAGATTATTATCTAAAAAAAGTACATTCTATTCACTTCACTTACATCAGTTCTTCGAATAATGGTTACAAATTCAGTATTAGCCCCCATTATGCTTCTATCGACACTATCATAAAATAAACAAAACACATTTTCATATTAGTTTATAATGCAATCAACAATTGCTATGCATAACACAAACAAATAACAACAATTCGAAACATAAGATCAATTATTTTCAGAGATGTCTTAGTTTCGGTCAAGACATACGCACAATTATAATTAACATTACGAATCCTTCACAACAAAACACAACCCAACACAAATATGAAACTATTTATTCATCAACAGATACCATGATTTTCATAAAAATAACATGCTCCCATTCTAATAAACCTACTTCCTACAATTAATATTTACAATATCCTTCGGTTAATACTTAATATCACTATCATAGTAGTGAAATTTTTTTACAAAACAGATTTCATTTTATATAGAGAAATATCACAAATTACCTTCACAGCAAACAATAGACCATTCAAAAACACAAATTGCAACATTCTCAAAAATTTAAGGGAGGGATACATCTAAATTTCCAATCTCAATAATATAAGACTACTACTTACGTTTTTCAGATCTACTACTTTGTGCGAATCGGCTTCACCGTTCTTCGTATTCGATTTTTCTTTCGTCAACGTTCTTCCTTTCGTGATTACGGAACCAACGAATGACGAGCCATATGGCCAATATGTAATCTGGGGAAGATGATATTCAACGTATTGTGAACACTGTTCAGATCTGGGGAAGATGAACTTCTTTTTCCAATATGTGCTCTGTTCTTCCTTCTTCGCGTTTACAGAAATAGTAACAGTAACATATTATGTGGTTTATTTTTTTGGGAGCAGGGGAGGTGAAGTTAACATATTTAACCATAGTATATAGTCAACTATTAACTTTGGTCAAAACAAATAAGTCAACTATAAAAACCATAGTAAACAAATCTTATATTTTATTATACTAAATAAATGTAAGGCCCCTTTTAGCAATTACCCAAAATTTCCGTAAAAATCATTATCAACAGTCACCCCTCTAAATCTCAGCCGCATATTTTTTAAAAAACGAAATATCCGGCTACCCTTGTCACTTGTGCACATTGGACAATCCATGTCCTTGTGCAAGTGATCTGCTACCTTTGCTGAATACTTGTGCTTCGGGTTTTTTTGTATACCCCCATCAGCTTCCATGTACTCCCACCCAAAATCGTAATCCCAAAAATACCCCTGACATAAATTACAAAAATTGACTTTTGGAAGATTCTCTGGTGGGGGACCACTTAATCTGGAAATCGGATTTACCTAAATGGAAGGTAAATCTGATTAGCTTTAAATACGATGCATAAGTCAAATCGGATCTATCAAAATGACAGATAAATCCGATTTGACAATTTAATTCTGAACAGAAGGCGAAATATAAATAAATCGGATTTAGCTAAATCCGATGTGCAATCGGATTTACCTAAATCCGCCTTTATCGTTTAACAAATCGGATATACCTGGATGAAGGTATATCCGATTTGTAAAAAATAGAAAGCGGATTTACGTTTGAAGTCACGCAAATCCGCTTTGTTTTTTTTTTTTAATTATTTACTTTATAACTGTTGTTCTATTTTGAAACAGGTATTGTGCATACAGAGTCGCAGGTCGTTCCTTTCGTGGTAGACACTACAGAGGCATTATGGACAGAGAGGGTATATTTTTGAAACCAATTTTCTTGATTAAAATTTGGTAGATATTTAATTAATTAAGTACGCAAAATTTATCTATTTTTTCTATTTTGTAGATTTTTTCTACACGCTAGGATGTTGAAGAGTGGGCTAACGCGGTTGGGAGGCATATTGGAGTTGTTGTTATCATCGTAAGATTTGACAAAGCTGGAGGTAAAAGGGGTTCTAGAGATAAGATTATATTTGGTTGCGAGAAGCAAGGGAAGTGGTCTAATGATTCTAGAGTTTTCGGGTCTAAAAGAAGAAGCAGTCCGTTTACATTGAGAGCTACTTGTACAATACGTCATGGGGGTTGGCGTGTTAGTGTTAGGTGTGGTCTTCACACACATCAGTTGCTTACTACCCCGGTTGGGTCGACAGCTTTTGGTCGTTTAACTAAGCCGCAGAAAGCTATTGTTAATGAGCACACTGATTTGAATGTTGCCCCGAAAGATTGTCTTACTGCTTTGAAGAACCATTATCCAGACAACGTCACTTCTCTTCCTCAAATATATAGGCAGCGTTACGCCTATAGGTCTTCTAAGAGGGGTCCTAGAACGGACATTCAAGAGCTTTTGAGATTGATTGACACGCAAAATTATTTATGTTGGAGCAGAAAATTTGAGGGTTCCGATGTGGTCAGTGACATCTTGTGGGCGCATCCCACTTCTATTAAGTTATTCCGGTTGTTTCCAAAGGTTCTTATTCTTGACACCACCTACAAGACCAACAAATACAATCTACCTCTATTGGAGATTGTAGGTGTCACTTCAACGGAATTAACTTTCTCGGTTGCTTTTGCCTATATTTCACACGAGCTTGGAATTCATTTTACTTGGGCATTGCAGCAACTAAAAGAATTATTTGACTTGCACGGGCTTCAGCCTCAGGTGTTGTTGACTGATAGAGATCTTGGTCTTATGTCCGGTATTGTTGATATCTTTCCTTCCGCTACAAATTTGTTATGTTCTTGGCACGTGACTAAAAATGTGAAAGCGAAGATTAAAGAGTTGGTGCATGTGGATAGGCAAAAGGACGTACTCTGTCTTTGGCATAACATTATTGATTCACTTGACGAGTCAGAGTACTCAGCTCACTTGAATATTTTTGAGGACTCCTGCGTTGATTTGCCCGCTCTTATTAAGTATGTGCATGATACGTGGTTGACAAAGCATAAGGAAAGATTTATCTTGGCATGGACAAACCTGATCCCACACTTCGGCAATCAGACCACCAATAGGTATTTTTATCGTAGTTTAAATTTTTTTGACACGTGTTTAGTATTTTTATCGTAGTTTAAATTTTTTTGACACGTGTTTAGTATTTTTATCGTAGCTTAAATTTTTTTGACACGTGTTTAGTATTTTTATCGTAGTTTAAATTTTTTTGACACGTGTTTAGTATTTTTATCGTAGTTTCACTCCATCATCCGAGGTAAGTGCATCAATCCTCTGCCTGTATACCCCCAGCTTCACTCCATCTGTCTTCTTCTTCCTCCAACGCCCACACAGTGCTTCAGTCCGCAATCTACTCCTCCTCTCCACCAGCTGAGGGAAATACCATAAAATCCAGCTCTGAAAAAAAGAAGATAAACAACATGGTGAATTAAAAACTGTTTAACAGAAATTTAACCAAACTCGGAAAAAGATAACTTAAAATTATTACCTGTAAGAGGGTCGCATACCCTCCTAACTGATGCGCCTGGTCCAAGCAGGAGTAGTTCAGCTGGTCATACATGAAAGCAAGCCCTGCTGCCCCCCATGCATATGATCCCACTCCAGCTGCACTGACATCCTCAAGTAGCAGCAGCCACTTAGCCTCAGCCCTGTCGCCGGTCTTGACCATGAAGATGGACCAGCTCAGAATCAGAAGGATAAAGGCCCTGACAGCAGGACACATGTCATCCTCTATGGACCCTCTAGTAACAATTTCCTGCAGCCACTCAAAACGGTAATACGGGCCAGATGAAGCTCGACACTCCAGCCCCGCCTCCTCTATAGTCACACCTAGATAAACATGTGCTAGGTGGATGGCCTGATCAGTGGTGACCGAGGTAGGTGGGGCTCTGAAGTAGTTCCCCGTAATGGGTAGATGCAGCAAAGAGGAGACATCATCCAAAGTAATCGTCATTTCACCAAATGGTAGGTGAAATGACGATGTCTCTGAGTGCCACCTCTCAACAAAAGCAGACATCAGCTCATGGTCCACCTTTGTGTGCCCGGTCGAGACGAGGGGGGCTAATCTGGAACCTGTGATAAAGTCCCATAACTGGTGGTTTTGGGAAAACCCAAGCAGTCTCTGAGCCAGCTTGTTACCATGGTTGGCAACCTTCAATTTACGCTCATATGTCTGCATTATAAAAAAATAAAAAAATAAGGCTATGTAAAAAAATTAAACTAAGAAGGCTACGTAAATAAATAAAACTTACCGGGTCTCTCAATATAATAAAACAGACATGAGATCCTAGCCCAGTGAATAGCTCATGCTGCTCCTCATGCTGCTGAGGCTGATGATAGGGCTCCTCCTGATACTGCTGATACTGCTGCTGCTGATACTGATGCTGATAATACTCCTGCTCAGCCATAGAATGACCCTCAGACATAGAATGCTCATCAAGAGGATGCCCCTGCTGGCCCTCCTCATACTGATAGTCCGGGGCCTCCTCCACCTGCTGATACTGCTGCTGTCGCCTATGGCGGGCAGACGCATGTCCCGCAATCCTGTGGCGGGTGCGTGTACTCGGAGGACCTGGCGATGCCCGAGACGAAGACTCCCCTCGATACCTGTTTGACACTGAAAAAACAAATTTTTTAAAAAATAAAAACCAAATCGGATCTACCTATATCCGATGGGAAATCGGATATAGGTACATACGATGGGAGAATCGGATTTAGCTAAATCCGACTTACTTTTTTGCGCTGTCGCTTTGTGGATCGGATGCAGGTAGATCCGATGCGTAAGTCCGATGGGAAATCGGATGTAGCTCTGAAGGGTAAATCCGATAATCTCTAGAAAATTTCTGGTCAAACAGATGCAAGTGAGAAATGGTAAATGTTTTGTAATTTTATCAAAATTTTAAGAGTATTTTGGTATTTTCATAGGGCTGATGGGGGTAGATGAGAGTTGATGGGGGTACAAAAAAAAAACCCTTGTGCTTCTGGTGTATCTGATGCCTGCTGCACCGATACCACATATTTGGAAACATTTGATACCGCTAGTAATTAAGAAAATGAATTATTAGTTAGAAAATTAATGCTATCTAGGTAGAACTAGAACTTTTTTTCCTTGTTATAGTTAAAGCTGATATATTTTTTTGGTGTGAATCGGGTATCCTTTGCGCGCAACTGCAGAGACTAATTCCTTGAGCCGGGTAGGACCACAATGGGCGGCAAAGCTCTCCCTCAAGAGATTTAACATTGCTGCATGCCCAAGGTTGGATTCGAACTCAGAACCTTGGTTAAGCTAGAAGAGACCTCTACCATCTCAATTCTCATCCAAGTGCTCTTGGGTTAAAGCTGATAAATTAAGTACATGGAAGAATATGCTCATAAATTTGAGAAATAATTGATATTTATCATAATTTAAATCGATGTTAATAACTTTACAACCGGTAAAAAATTAATTAGATGTATAAAATACCAGTAGAATTAATCAAAATTAAATCTAAATAATAATTTTGCTTACAAAAAAGTCTAAATAATAATTTTAAGGCTAAATTACAAATTTGGTCCTTTATCGTTGGCTTTTGTTTCATTTTAGTCCTTTAACTTTTTTTTTCTCTTTTTGGTCCCTCATCTTTTTTTTGTGTCAATTTGGTCCTTTTTTGGAGTTTTCCGTCCATTGACTTAACAGACGCCTCGATATATATATTAATATACATATACCATCAATCTTTACATTAGGTAAATAACTTAACTTTTATGAACATAAAAGACTTCCATTTCATCATATCATGTCATTATTAAAACATTAACCTCATTCTTAACCTTCATAAACGTATAGTCCATTCCATTCCCTATCATAAGGTTTTACTCACTCGTGATCACTAACGGTTTATCGAAATTCGCTTAACTTAAAGAATTCACATAACACAACTCAAACATAAGAATTCTTAACTAATTACGGTTATTCTAACATTGTATAAGGTTGGGGAAGGGATTAGAATGGGTGTGGAACCAATTAGAAGGGTTTTAGACACATTTTGAAAATGGGGACAGGGACCTACGCACGACCCGTGCTTAAGGACGCACGGTCCGTGCGCGAAATGAAATTTCGTAGGCTAGTAATAGACCCAGGCGCACGACCCGCACGTGGGAGGCGCACGGATCGGGCCTGTGACCCAGTCCTGTTGAAATGCCATTTCGTGCCAATTTTGATACCGTTTCGTGTCCAAACCTTGTTCCGATCGATTCCTAACTCAACAACCTTCGATACCAGTACTATATCCAGTCCAATCAACAACAATAACATCATTTAAACATCAATCAACCACCACATTCGAAAAACAAATTACGTAATTTTATAAATAAGGTTTGTGGCGAAAAATTTCGAAACGAACACGAACACACACTAAATTAGTGACATACAAGGATAGTTTCAGAAACGAAAATAACCCTAAGCGGAGTAAAACTCACCGATTGTGATGAAATCACAAACAACCGAGAATCAACGAAGCTTAATTAAACGACAACAAAACCTCACGAACGATCCCCAAATTTCACTCCTACGCTCCGACAATGACCAAACTCGCTCCAAAGCTAACCCAAACGAACCAAATTCGAATTCCTGCAACTACAACCCCTTTTATATACTTCAATCTACAATGTGGATGTCAAAACACTCTAATATTGCTCTAGACTCAACATGCAAAGCTTGAGAACTCCATTTTTCTCACTATTGAGTTTGAGGTGTGATAATGGTAGAATAAGAAAGAGATGATTGTTGATGATGAAATTAGTACCAGTGGATAGAGGGTGATCAGCTGGTTTGAATGATGAAAAAAAAAGAAACATGCTTGGGGTTTAGTCCCTCTTCCACTCTTCTCCCTCTCGCGAGTTCCCTCTCTCCCTCAAGCACTCTCTTCTCTTTTTCCTCAATCTGAAATTCTGGAATGAAATGATTTAAGTGTGTGTGTGTGTGTGTGTGTGTGTGTGTGTGTGGGTTGTTTTTATGAAAGTGAGTGGGTGAGGTAAATGCTCTCAGCTGAGGGATTTTAAAATAGTGCGAAAAGACTGTTCTACCCTTGCACTTAATCCCCAATTTTAATCAAACAATTACTCAATAATTCATCTATTTCACACCACTTAGCAATTAAATCAACTACTCAATATTCAAGCAAGTTCAATTACTCAAATTAACCTTTAACTAAATAAAAACACTTGCTAATTTCAATATTTGAAACTAGCCAAATTGAGGATGTTACAGTCAATATTATTCATATTCATATTATATATAAACGTAAATGCACCATGTATCATTAAAAAGCACACGAGTCACAAATAGGGGTGTGCAAATGGTATGGTTAACCAGTCCAAATGTAATAACCAAAAACCACACCAAAAAAATCCAGAACCATTTATATGGTTTACAAACTGTGAACACCCAATTTTAACCGATATTTTTACATTATTTTCGCAAATCCCAAAAATATTATAGTTTTCGTGGACTTTTAGATTTTTACCGTTTACACGTGTTATTTTGTACTTGGTGGCGATTTTGCATTATTTTTGCTATTATTAATTTGACTTTTTTATTAATACTATTAGTGGAACTTATTTTAAGAAAACTTTAATCATAAAATCTGTTTTAGCATTAAATATATTTTTTTACACATAAAAAATTCAAAAAAATAGAAAACGAAAATTAAAAAAAATATATAAAAAATGCATCTTCTATTCTTGGCTAAAAGTCATAGTCTCGTTTATCATTCTTCCCCTCTTTACACCAAAGAAGCTAGCAAGAATCTTCTATTTTTGGGCTAGAGCTCACAACCACTTTCATCATCTTGCTACGACCTATCACAAACAGAGTACCTGCTCACTACTTCACCCTTTAAGCACTAAAACAGAAATTAGGCAGAAATCAGTGAGAGATTAGAAAATACAACATCATGAATTAGGAAATGTGAGAGAGACATATGAAGCACCCAGAGCTGGCATCAGCAACAAGAGAACAAAATCAAAATCTCTATATAACAGCATGTGAAATAAATTTGAAGGGGGAAGAGGCATCAATTAGAAAAAAAAACACGAAATGTGAAGAGCAGTATTGGAGAGAGAGAGAGAATAGAAACTGAAGGTAAGAGATACAAAGAAAATAAACCAACCTTCTTCTTCCTTCAAGGTTCAGGTTAGAACACAACCACCACCCACCTCCCTCTCTCTCTTCGCAACACAAGCACCATCCACCACTCTCTCTCCCTTCGCAATACCACCACCCACCACCCTCTTTTCTCCCTTTCTGCTCGGTCTTTTTTTATTCCCTGGTTTTGCTTTGTCTTTTTACTCTCTCTCTCTCTCTCTCTCTCTCTCTCTCTCTCTCTCTCTCTCTCTTCTTTGAAATTGTGGAATGGTGCATGAGAGGAAGAGAATAGAAGATTTAGGGGGTGTTTGTTTCCCGGCTAGAAATTATCTTCCAAGGAATCACATACTTAGGAATCCAATTACTAAGAATGTGATTGCTGAGTATTTTCGAAAACATGTTTGGTTTGCTACAAGCTTGGGAGTCCAATTCTTGAGAATAATTTACAAACTTGTTTGGTTCGTACCATACATTCCTTGAAATAAACATTGTAATTATCAAAATACGCCTGTTTATATGAAATGTTATTTTAACTTAAAGGTGAAATGAAAATATAAAATTAAAGTGATTATTAACTTATAACTCTTTTTGCAATAATCTTCCGTTATGATTTATTTTGTAAACAAATCTCACACACACACACACACACACACACACACACACACACACACACACACACACACACACACACACACACACTTGCTGTGAAAAACACACACACACACACACTTGCTGTGAAAAACACACACACACACACACTTGCTGTGAAAAAAAAGCAACGTATAACACATGTGGGAAAAAAGCAACGTGCAAAAAAGCAACATAATAAAGACTAGTAGGGAATGTGTGAGGGAAGAGGCTGGTAACAATGTGAGTTGTGATTTTAGCCGTTGATTGAGGTAATGGATGAGCGGGGGTTAAAAATGTAATTTTATGCTAAAAAGTGAAATCACCTTATGCCTCGAATGAAAGATTACCAACCTTTATGGGAGGCATCAAATTCCAACAAAAATGGGAAGAAAGTTTTCAGACCAGCCATCATTCATTGAAATGCACTTTTCTTTTTATCATACCAAACATAGGAATCTTTCATACCCAACTTAGATTCCTTGAATCCTCTTTAATCCTTCCAAACAAACACCCCCTTAGAACATCCCCAATGAGGAGTCCTTATCACTTTTTTCCTTATTAAGAATCATCCTTAATAAGGAATACCATTGTGGGCAAAAAAAGTTGTGTTCCTTATAAAATGGAGTCCTTGGACAAGGACTTTCTCATTCTTAGCTTAAGCGGGTCCCATTTAAAAATTTATGAGTTATCTACTTTCAATTTGATAAAAACATATGCTAGCACATTTACATTTTTAGACATCACCAAATTTTGACATTTGTCACAAATTAGGGGAAAAATAGATAATTCACCACAAAAAGACAAAATACAACAGTGTCGCAACAGTACGCTACAGTGAAAATTCTTCCGCGCTACAGTATGCTACAATACCAATTCTAACACGCTACAGTACCAATACAGTTTTCTTATTTTTGTTTTAAAAACTGATTCTTTTTAAAATATTTTTTTTAAAAAAAGAAATGATTTTTTTTAAATTTTTTTATTCACTGTTTTTTTAGTTTTTTTTTAAAAAATCGTTTGTCAATATTTTTATAAAAATAATTAGTCACTATAAATCAATTATTCACTATATTTATAATCTACTCAAACTACTAAAATTAATAAAACAATTAATCACTATAAATCAATTAGCCACTATCCATTGTCAAAAAAAGAATTGTAAAAAACTTTAACCCGTACCAAAAATTACAAAATAACTACTAAAACTAATCAATTTAACTAATTTTGTTAAAATCAATCAATTTAACCACTACAAAAAATTACCAAATAACTATTTTATAATTACTAAAAAGGAGTAAAATGTCAACGGGAATGCCAACGGGAGTGGCAACGAGAGCGCCAATGGGAGTGGTAACGAAAGCGCCAACGGGAGTGGCAACAATAGATGGAAAACAAAGTGAGGGACAAAAATCTGATTGAAAACTGCAATCAGAAGCTGCAACAGACGCAGCAAAAGGACAAAAAACAGCAGAATTTTAAAAACAACTTTGTTTTCAGTTTTTCTTTCTAGAAAACAATCACTTTTTGTCAGTTTTTTTTTACTAAAAACATAATGTTTTTTTAACTATTTCTATAATTTTCTCAAACTACTAAAATTAATAAAATTAACTACTACCAATTGTAAAAAAAAACCATACCTCTAACAATAGTTTCAAAATTATTTATTCCAAAAAAATAAATTATTAAATTAATATTACACTCAATAATTAAATAATTTAAAATTTACTATTTATTATAATATCTATTAAAAGTACTAAAATCAATCAAATTTTTCATGTAATAAATAAAATCAATTTAACGACTAACAATTGTAATATTAAATCATATAGAAAAAAGGAGAAACATGTGGCAACAGGAGCGACAACGAGAGACTTACAACGAGATCGACAACGAGAGCGCCAATGGGAGTGCCAACGGGAGTGCCAACAAGAGAGCGAGTGAGAGCGCCAATGAGAGCGCCAACAAGAGAGGGAACGAGAGCGACGGGGCTGCATATTTTACCTTTTACTCCATTATTAATATTATTAGAAGATACCGACTTTGTTTTAACTTTTTGCAACACAACTATTTTACTAAATTCACTGCTAAAAGACAAAATTTGCAACACAACGAGATCAGCAATGCGAGACTGGCAATGGAATCGACAACAAGAGCGACAACGAGAACATGAGTGGGAACGAGAGAGACAAGGAGAGCGCCAACATGGGTGCATATTTTTAAAATTCTTATTTTCTTTTTTCTTAATTCTTACTCCATCTAAAATTTATTATTTACTATAATCTCTGTATTAAAACTACTCAAATCAATCAATTTAACCACTAAGAATTATTATATAAATACAACTTTAGCCACTACCAAACATTACAAAATAATTACTTATAATTAAGAGAATATGATTTAATTAATATTATTTAATTAATATTAAATCATATAGAAAAATATGAGTTAACATGTGGCAACGGGAGCGACAACGAGAGACTGGTAATGGTAGCTGCAACGGGAGTGGCAACCAGAGAGGTAACGAGAGCGTCAACGGGAGTGCCAACGAGAGGGCCAAAGAGGATGCAAATGGGAGTGTCAACGGGGATGTATATTTTACCTCTAATGTCTAAATACATTATTATGGATCAATGTAATTCTGATTGTCAATCTCCTTTAATTGATAAAGTGATGATGTGTAATTATTTGTGGGATCCAATTAATAAATTTTTTGAAGGTGTTGCTTTAGGAGAATTTGAGTGCTTATTAGGTATCTATCTAATATCTATTTATACAAACAAACCTCCTATGAAATTACCAATTTGGATCTCTTATTAACAAGACACATATCTAATTTAAGGGTGAAAATGTCATTACAGTCTCTTTTTTTCTCTTTCTTCTTACACTCTCTTTCTTACTTTTCACTTTTCCCTAACACTCTCTTTCTTCCTTTTTTCTCTTTCTTCTTACACTCTCTTTTCTTCTTTTCACTTTTCTTTTACACTCTCTTTCTTCCTTTTCTCTTACACTCTCTTTCTTTTATCACTTCACTTTAATTTTTTTAACTAAATTTCTAAATTTATACAAACACTACTCTATTAAAATTACCTATAAAAATGTAAATGGGTCACACTAAAAAACAAAAAAAAAAAACTATCACCTTCAAATTTTAATTTTTCTCTCCGAAATCTGTTTACACTCTTATTGATAATCTACTATCACCTCTTATTGATAATCTACTGCACTGATATACAAAAAAACACACGATTAATATTTGTCATTGATAGTTAATATTTTTGAAGACTACTATAAACCTACTATCTAAATAAAAATAATATTTAAAGACTATTTAAACTACTGATTAATATTTAAAACAAATATTTCTTATTGATAATCTACTATCTCTCCTTTACTATCTACTACAATATACTAATCAACTAAAATAATCAATTGAAATTACGAAATAACTGCATTGATATATAAAAAAAAAAAACACGGGACAACTGTACTGATATATGAAAAAACACGAGATTAATATTTGTCATTGATAATTAAATTTTTTGAAGACTACTACTACAAACCTACTATCTAAAAAACAAGAAGACTTAATGACTATTTAAATTAGTAATTAGTATTTAAAACAAATATTTCTTATTGATAATCTAATATCTAACTTTTACTATCTATTATAATCTACTAATCAACAAAAATAATCAATTGAAACTACGAGATAACTGCACTGATATATAAAAAAACACGAGATAACTGCAGTGATATTTAAAAAAACACGAGATTAATATTTATTATTGATAATTATAATTTTTGAAAACTACTACAAATCTACTATCTAAAAAAAGAAGAAGGCTTAATGACTATTTAAACTGATTAATATTTAAAACACACCTGGAAATATTTGTCACTAATACCTAAAAAAGGACAAATAATCGATTTATACAAACAAACCTCCTATGAAATTACCAATTTGGATCTCTAACAAGACACATATCTAATTTTAGGGTGAAAATGTCATTACACTCTCTTTTTTCTCTTTCTTCTTACACTCTCTTTCTTACTTTTCACTTTTCCCTTACACTCTCTTTCTTCCTTTTTTCTCTTTCTTCTTACACTCTCTTTTCTCCTTTTCACTTTTCTTTTACACTCTATTTCTTCCTTTTCTCTTACACTCTCTTTCTTTTATCACTTTACTTTAATTTTTTTAACTAAATTTCTAAATTTATACAAACACTACTCTATTAAAATTACCTATAAAAATATAAATGGGTCACACTAAAAACAAAAAAAAAACTATCACCTTAAAATTTTAATTTTTCTCTCCGAAATTTGTTTACACTCTTATTGATAATCTACTATCACCTCTTATTGATAATCTACTACCTATCTTTTAATATCTATTATAATCAACTAAAGTAATCAATTAAAACTACGAGATAACTGCAATGATATATAAAAATCACGGGATAACTGTACTGATATACAAAAAAACACAGGATTAATATTTGTCATTGATAGTTAATATTTTTGAAGACTACTATAAACCTACTATCTAAAAAACAATAATATTTAAAGACTATTTAAACTACTGATTAATATTTAAAACAAATATTTTGTAACATCCCCTAATTAGCTAATTAGATTTAATTAAATTAGCACGAGGTTAAGTTGATTAGTGAGCATTATTATTTTAGTTATGAAATGGTATCATGGATCAAATAAATAAATGATTTATTGGTTATGCATAATTGGTACATTATGTTAAGTAAGTGAATTATAGAATAATTGTTGAGTTATAGTAGCTTAAGTGAGAGTGAAGGAGGGAGGGGCTATTTAGTCATTTCCCATCATTAAATAAACCCCAGCTGAACTTATGCCAAACACACACAGCCACACTTCTACCATTTTCAGAAAATCAAACAAGAGAAAGGAGGGGAGGGGAGAATTGCGAGAGAGAAGGAGGAGGAGGGAAGGGAAGACAGCCCAGTCATTCCTGAATGCATGTTGAATCTAAAACCACCATTGTTCATCATTCTTCTTCCTCTATACACTGATACCCAGAAATCTCCCATCAACCCTCTTCATCACAAATCACCATTTGTGTACCTTTGAAGCTCCAAGCTCAAAAATGGAGTGTTGATGCTCCAAATAGTTTGCATGTCCTTGTTATAGTCCTATATTCAGTACCAAAGCTCACATCCAAGCAACAAACCTGTTTGAAGCTCATTTGGGTAGCTGGAATTCGAGTCTTGCTGTTGTTCAGTCAATCTTGGGTAGCTGGGTTGTTGTTGGATAGGATTTGAGAAGGTTCGTGAGGCTACTCGAACGTGGTAGCTGCTAGATTCGCCGTTTGAGTGATTTTCATCACTTCGGGGGAGTTCTATAACTCGCTTAGGGAATGTGTTTGTGTTTCGGGGTCTTCACTTTTCGAAAACTCTTGTCACGCATTTCTGGTAACGAAAGGAAACTATTCGAAAACCGTTTTCTCAAAAGGATTGTGACTTAAATCATAAATTGTTTGATTGATTGTTTGGGTGTACTGGATTGGATTTATTGGGATTGCTATAATATATTGTTTTAATGCGTGTTTAAGTTTGGGTCTCGATCGGAAGAGATTTTGGAATCGGAACGGAATGGAATAACTCATGAAAAGTCTGTTTTCTGGAAAACTGATGGAGACGCACGGATCGTGTGCCTCTGAGCACGGGTCGTGCGTATGTTTCTGAAACTTTCAGCAATTTTATTCAATAACGCCCGGATCGTGCGCTTAGTCGCACGGGTCGTGCGTATCTTTCTAGAAATCTTCTACAACTTGTTCAACTGCGCACGGGTCGTGCGCCTACGTGCACTGGTCGTGTGAGACTTCCTGATCTTCAAATTCAAAGTACCTTTTTATCCATTCCGACTGATTCCAATCCTCTTCTAATCCTTTCCCCAAGGTCCCCCAACGATGTAAAGATACCGATGTCATGAGATTGAACATGTTTAATAGGAAACTTGTGTATTATGCATAAAATGGAAGACCGCACTTAGAGAACGCGAGAGAACCTATGTCAAGAATAATAATGATACACGGTACTTGACTGATATGATACACGGTACTTGACTGAAATGACTAACAGCCCATTGCGGGTACACGGATTTATAATGTATAATAAATACAAGAGGAAAAAGGGTGACGACCCTTAGAGGTTAGCATACTAGGGGAGGGGAAGTCATGAGCCCCAAAACCTAGACTCAAGACTGTTTCGCCCACTAGAAATAGCGGGATGGGTTCACCAAAGTCAAAGAAGTACCTATAAAATAGGTAGACCGAGGTGTTATGCTAAAAACATGGAACAAAAGATTGTATGCTTCATGTGTCGCTTAGGAGGGCCATGAGCATAAAGGTTACCGGAACTTAAATTATTTCCACATGGTTGCTTTTAGGGACACGAGTTCAAAGTAAAGTATAATGAACCGCTAGAGTTAGTAAGGGGTCTCGATAGGACTCACTGAGATAATGTTTATCTCACCCTTCATATTTGTGGTTTTTACAGAGAAACAGGGGAAAGCAAATGCGACAAAGCACGGTTAGCCGGTGTGACTCTTGGAGTCATTGAAGACCTAATTTCATGTTTTAGACCTTTGCCCCATTTATTGTTTCTATGTTCCGATTGTATAACTTTCGTTGTTTAAGTTGTAAAATCGTTTCCGCTACTTTATGTTTTGAGTATTGAACACCAGGATTATGTACAAGTCTTAAGTTTTGAAACTTAAGCATTTTCAGGAAGTTTATGAGGTTCAGAGAACCATTTGATATGTATTATCGAAAGTTTTAGATGTGTTCAATATTTCAATAACAGGAAGTTACTCTGATGTATGCCATTTAGTGCATTTCGGTGATTCTATATGTTAGAATTTATCGGGGTGTTACATATTTCTTATTGATAATCTACTATCTCTCCTTTACTATCTACTACAATATACTAATCAACTAAAATAATCAATTGAAATTACGAAATAACTGCATTGATATATAAAAAAACACACACGGGATAACTGCACTGATATATGAAAAAAAAACACGAGATTAATATTTGTCATTGATAATTCAATTTTTTGAAGACTACTACTACAAACCTACTATCTAAAAAACAAGAAGACTTAATGACTATTTAAATTAGTAATTAATATTTAAAACAAATATTTCTTATTGATAATCTAATATCTAACTTTTACTATCTATTAGAATCTACTAATCAACAAAAATAATCAATTGAAACTACGAGATAACTGTACTGATATATAAAAAAACACGGGATAACTGCAGTGATATTTAAAAAAACACGAGATTAGTATTTACTATTGATAATTATAATTTTTGAAAACTACTACAAATCTACTATCTAAAAAAACAAGAAGGCTTAATGACTATTTAAACTGATTAATATTTAAAACACACCTGGAAATATTTGTCACTAATACCTAAAAAAGGACAAATAAATGTTACTGATATATAAAAAAAACATGGGATAGATATTTCTTATTGATAATCTACTATCTATCTTTTACTATCTACTATAATCTACTAATCAACTCAAATAATCAATTGAAACTACGAGATAACTGCAATGACATAAAAAAAACACGGGATAACTGCACTGATATATATAAAAAAAACAGAGGATTTATATTTGTCATTGATAATTAAAATTTTAGAAGACTACTATAAACCTACTATCTAAAAAACAATAATATTTAATGACTATTTCAACTACTGATTAATATTTGATAATCTACTATCTCTCTTTTACTATCTACTATAATCTACTAATCAACTAAAATAATCAATTGAAACTACGATATGACTGCACTGATATATATAAAACACGAGATAACTGCACTGATATATATAAAACACGGGATAACTGCACTGATATATGAAAAAAACACGATATTAATATTTGTCATTGATAATTAAATTTTTGGAAGACTACTGCTACAAACCTACTACCTAAAAAATAAGAAGACTAATTAATATTTAAAACAACTATTTCTTATTGATAATCTACTATCTAACAAATTTACTATCTACTATAATCTACTAATCAACTAAAATAATCAAATGAAACTACCAGATAATTGCACTGATATATAAAAAACAAGGGATAACTGTAGTGATATATAAAAAAACACGGAATTAACATTTGCCGTTGATAATTATAATTTTTGAAAATTACTATGAACCTACTATCTAATAAAACAAGAAGACTTAATGACTATTTAAACGGATTAATATTTAAAACACTTGGGAAAAATATTTGTCACTAATACCAAAAGAAGGACAAATAATTGTTACTAATATATAAAAAAACAAGAGATAAATATTTCTTATTAATAATCTACTATCTATGTTTTACTATCTACTATAATCTACTAATTAACTCAAATAATCAATTGAAACTATGAGATAACTGCACTGATACATAAAAAACACGAGATAACTGCGCTGATATATAAAAAAATACGGGTATATACTGCAATGATATATATATATATATATATATATATATATATATATATATATATATATATATATAGATATATAAATAAACACGAGATAGTTGTACTAATATATAAAAAAACACGGGATAACAACACTGATTTATAAAAGAACACTTCACTGATATATAAAAAAAACACGGGAAAAATGCATGTATTGTTTTTAAATGATACTTTTACATTTGTAGATTTTAATATTTATCTATTTTTTATTTGAAACTCCTTTTTTATCTACTTTAAATTTGTCTCTATTTTCACGTGGTAATGTTCAAACTATTTAAATACTGTCAAAGTTCATTCATACAAATAACACGACAGCACATGTGCGTATGCACGGGTATCCTACTAGTTAGTATTAAAAAAATATAAAAAGTGATCTGTACATGTGTGATCCATTTAATGACTCAAATGGAGAGTATTCTGTTGTGATGCTCTAAGGGTATGTTTGGGAGGGGGTTTTGGGAGGGGAAGGGAGGGGAGGGGATGGCATATTTTTCAATTTAGAATTTAGGAAGCTATAAAATGTCTCTAAACATAAACCAAGTGTGATTTAAAATGTTATATTGATATCTATCAATTTGTTCTTTTAATTTTTTAAAATCTAAAATACATATTGAGATATAGACTAATCTTTTTCAAGCCCTCACCCCCCTTCCCCTCGCAAAACCCCCTCCCAAACATACCCTAAAGGTTTCCTTTTATACTCCCCTTTTACCCTTTTTTTATTATTTATTTAATTTAAAGTAATATCTTTTAAAGTAACATCTCAAGTCCCTTTCACCTTTTGTTTTGTTTTTTTATTACGTCATTGGTACGTAGTTTCCATCAGAGAATTTGACTGACCACGAGTTTTTGTCTTTGCCGGCCCGTGTGGTTCTCCCCTCACAACAGAGTTTTTACCACACTCAATATTCGAATCTGGGACCTTGAGGTGGAATCCAAGTCCAGTTATTACTTAAACCGACCCTTCTTGGTTCACCTTTTGTTTGTTGTCCTTTCTTTAATTTTTTTTTTTAAATTAACAACTTTTTTTTTGTCAAAAGTTACATGACCCCATTTTTTGCCCTCCTCCCCCTTTTTTCTTTCTTCACGTGACTTATCCCCAACATCTTATTATTATTGTTATTTTAAAATTTAATTTCACTTTATTTTGTCCTTTGGTGAGTTTTGTCTTTATTTATTTATTCCAATAAAATTAGGGACGCTCTTTTATCCATTATAAATAAAAATAGGGTTTTATTTGAGATGTATATTTTGTCAATCCCAATATAAGAGATTTTAGTTGTACAACATTGATCTTAAACCCTTTTTAAAGTTAAAATCAATCAGCAAAGAACTTTTTCTCAATAAGAACTACGTAGCCTTTTATTCTCCACACACGGAGATACGTAGGAGCGGGGCCTCCCCGTCAAGCCAAATTAATCTTTTCCTAATAAATAATTAGTGTTTTTTTCTTTTAACACCTATTTTCATAAAAAATTAATAAAAATGGGTTTGATTGAGATGTACATGTTCTCAATCCCTATTTAAGAGACTTTAACTATACAGCTTTGATCTTAAACCCCTACAGAAAAAATCAACCAATCAACAAAAATTTTCAAGAATAACTACGTGACTTTTGACATCCTCATTGCACCGAAGGATATGTAGGAGCAGGGCTTTCTCATCAAGTCAAAATTAAATTTTCTTAACTTAGTCCCTTATTTATTTCTTTTTAAACCAAGTATTTATTTCATGATTTTTTTGGGTAAATCAAATATGTCATGACTTATTAAATATTTTGCACAATCACTACACAAAAAACGCTCTAAATTGTTTAGCATAATCTTCCTCCAGATCTTCTAGCATAATCTTCATCGCTCATCATACCTTGGCGAATTATAAATTATATATAAAAATATTTACAGGAAATTTTCCACTTACTTCTTATCAAATTAAATATTAAATCGCCTCATTAATTTATTCCCCCACAGGATACGTAGAAGCGAGACTTCCCCGTCAAGTCAAAATTAAATTTTCTTAACTTAGTCTTTTATTTATTTCTTTTTAAACCAATTATTTATTTCATGGTTTTTTTTGGGTAAATCAAATATGTCATATCTTATTAAATATTTTGCACAATCAAGTTTAAGGTAATTGTCTCACGAAAGATGTATTAGGGGTGTTGTGGAATTAAATTTCCGCCATTCCCTATGCAAAATCGGCTCCTGAATTCAATCTAGTTTACACAGACCAATAACTTTTAAAGTAAATTTTTCTCAATTTTTTCTATTAAATAAATTGGGTGGCGACTCCTAAAAGCAAATTGGTGACCCCAAATTTTATTTCTGAACCGGTTTGTCACTGTTGAACCTGATTTAGCAACATCCATTCATTGTGACGGAACTTGGGGAAGTTACAGCTCCTCTGACTTCTAGTGTTTTCCTTTCTTCTCCACGGTGTGCTGTAGGGGTGTTCGCGGTGCGGTTTGGTTCGGTTTTGAGATAAAAAGTGAACTGAACCTCAAGGTAAAATTACATGCGGTTTGGTTTGGTTCGGTTGGCTTTCTAAAATAAAACCGAACCAAACCAAACCAAACTAATGCGGTTTGGATTGGTTCGGTTGGTTCGGTTTTTTCCAAGACAAAACTTCATTTAAAATGAAGTTAAAATTAACTAACATAAAAAATGGCTAACATAAATCTTTAAGAAAAATCTACTCAAATATATATGGTATATAAATTACGCTCTTTTAATTCTTTAAAGATAGTTAAGACAATGTTTAAGAGAATCTGAATTAAATATTTTATTGTAATTTTTAAATATAGCACAACAATATGGATTGTTTGTAAGTGAGTCAAAGAATTAATTGTATTTGGGCTAGTAAGTGAGTGAGAGTTGGGTTTTAGTTGCATTTGGGCTAGTAAGTTAGTAAGGAAAGTTGTAAGTCAATAAGTCTTAGTGTTACTTGCGCATTGGTTTGGTTTGGTTCGGTTTCTATAATCAAAACCGCGAACCGAACCAAACCGCGCGGTGCAATGAAAAAAAGAACCGAACTAAACCAATAAAAAGCAGTTTTTTGGGTTTTCGATTTGGTTTGGTTCGATTTGCGATTTTCTATTGGTTTGGTTCGGTTTTGAACACCCCTAGTGTGCTGTAAGTATTAAGCCACTAAATCCCGCAACTTACTAGCTCTGCACAATGCTAAAATGGAATTTTCAGATTTGTTGCGGAGAAAGATTAATTAAGTCGAGAAGGAAATGAATAAAAGTAAAATAGTAGTACTAGTATAAAACTTAATTGAAAACTGAGCATTCAATACTAAACATATTTTTTTTGGTATTATCTAAATATTTTATTTTATTTTAGGCTAAATAGCACTTTTGGTCATTTATCTTTGCTCCAGATTTCACTTTGGTCCTTTATCTTTTTTTTGGTCCGTTTTGGTCCCTCATGTTTCGTTTTTGTTTCATTTTGGTCCCTCACGTTAGTTTTGACTAACGGACGCCACGCTGGCAGTTAACTGCTGACGTGGCGTCCATATTTAATTCTAAAATAATTTCCACGTCATTATTTATGTTATTTCAATTTTAAAAACATAAAACATAATTTAACAAATAATTAAAAACAATAAAAACAAAATTAGAGTCTCAGCCACCACTGTTTCTTAGCCACCGTTAGCCACCGTGCACCGCCCCACAACCACCACAACAGTGAACAACAACCAGAACCCAACAACCACCGTAACCCCCACAACAACCGTAACCCCCAACAACCACCGTAACCCCCACAACCACCGTAATCCCCACAACCACCGTAACCCCCACAACCACCGTAACCCCCACAACCACCGTCAACAGTGAACAACCACCGTAACCCCCACAACCCCCACAACCACCGTAACCTCCTTCGTTTCTCCTTCATTTTCGCTTTCTTCTTCACCGTAACCCCCACTGGATCTTCGTTTCTCCTTCGTTTCTCCAGATCTCCAAATCTCACTCCTTCGTTTCCCCAGAAAACCCACCCCTTCGCTCGCAGTGAGAAGAGCGAACAGTGAGAAGAGAGAGAGAGAGAGCGAACAGTGAGAAGAGAGAGAGAGCGAACAGTGAGAAGAGAGAGAGAGAGCGAACAGTGAGAAGAGGAGGAGACGAGAGAGTGACGGTGGAGAGGAGGAGACGAGAGTGACGGTGGAGAGGAGGAGACGAGAGTGACGAGAGAGTGACGGTGGAGAGGAGGAGACGAGAGAGTGGAGAGTTAATTTTATTTTTGTTTAAAATGTTTTTTATTTTTGTTAATTTGTTTTTTATTTAAAATAAAAAAAATTGCCACGTCATTTAATGAAATATGGACGCCACGTCAGCAGTTAACTGCCAGCGTGGCGTCCGTTAGTCAAAACTAACGTGAGAGACCAAAATGAAATAAAAACGAAACATGAGGGACCAAAACGGACCAAAAAAAAGATAAAGGACCAAAGTGAAATCTGGAACAAAGATAAAAGACCAAAAGTGCTATTTAGCCATTATTTTATTTAAGCCTTAAAAGTGTGTACCGTAAAAGCATGAACCGAAAGCCTGCAGAAGAAAAAAGTAACTGCTTACGTGTTATGATGACTTTGCCTTAGACTTTGATCAAACTATTTGTATTGAATGTCTATTGGTTAGAAGGTAAAGGTTCAATAAGAGTTTTTGGATCCTCGGCAGCAAAGTATCCTACAGCAATCTTACAGCAATAATCTAACGGTTCAAAAAATTAGTTTGATAAAAAAATGACAAATTACTTTTTTTTCCTAAGCCTATTTTTTGACAAATGTACCCCTTATTTTACTCCTTTTATTTTCTACTCCATTTACTATTTATGAATCACCAAATCTCCTACTTTGCTGTAAGTTGTTCACGATAAGATAATATCACTTTTTGTTAATAAATCCTTCACTACTCTATTTTTTTTGGTGAGAATCCTTCACTACTCTATTTGTTCAGAATGGACACGCTTTTTAAGAAAAAAAATAGTAGCAACATTGATTAAAATTTAAATTGTGATAAGGTATTTAGTTTTTTATTCTTGTTTTAAATTAATTTTGGACTTCCTAGTTATCTAATAGGCTAAATTATAGTTTTGGTCCCCCTATTTTCAAAAATTCAGACATTTGGTCCCCCTATTTTAAAACTCAGACATTTGGTCCCCCAATTTTATAAAATCAAATACATTTAGTCCAAAGAGGGACCAAATGTCTTTGATTTTTTAAAACTGGGGGACCAAATGTCTTTGATTTTTTAAAATTGAGGGACCAAATGTCTTTGATTATTAGCCATAAAAAACTGAAAATTCCTCTTGGGACTAAATGTCTTTGATTTTTTAAAATTGGGGGACCAAATGTCTGAGTTTTAAAATAGGGGGACCAAATGTCTGAATTTTTGAAAATAGGGGGACCAAAACTATAATTTAGCCTATCTAATATCTATTAATACCAATAAATCACATCTGATTTTACCTAAATAAACATCACTAATCAATGCCACCTATTTTGGCTTCACAAATTTTTACCCAAATTAGGGGTACATTTGTCATTTTCGTGGCACCTGAAGCGGAACTTTTCAATAACTCTCTCTTTCACTTTTTCCTCCCTCCCTCCCACGACAGTTTTTTCATCTTTCCATTTTCTTCCTCCTTCTTCTCCATCGTTTCAACTTTCTCCAAAAAATTATCTCTTCAACCAAACCCAAAACAATCTTCATCTCCATTATTCAATTTTTTTCCCTAAACCCTCTCACCTCAACAACCGAGACCTTCTTCCCTTCTCTAGCTTTCATCTTCCTTCATCCTTTCAACTTCAACAAAGCTTCCGTTCCATCTCGCAATTTCATCACTGGTTTCCACCGAACAGGCAGTCCACGGGCATCCACTCTTCAAAACCCATGAAGTAAAAACCCTAAAATTCCCTCTCTCTGAACCATCGTTCTCCCCTCTCATTTCTCGCATAGGTTTTTCTCTCTCGCAGTTCACTGTACCAAGAAATCATAGAGCAGAAAACGAAAACCCTAAAGGTTGCTCTATCCCAGAATCATCTCCTCTGAAAAAACCCTAAACTCATATTCTTCCTCAACACTTTTTCATCTCGCCGGGAGAACAAGGTGAACCACCAACCAGGTATTAAGCTTCCTTCCTCACCCTCTGTTCCACTTCTTCAAGAAACATAAAGCACATATAATCTTTTTATGATTCTGTTTCGGATTTATCATTTTGATTTTGTTTGGCTGAAGGTAATTTTCCTGCACCTGATTCGATTTTTTTCTTATGTTTTGGTGGTCTTATGTTTTGCTGGTCTTATGTCTAGGGGTTTCGTTTTATAATTTCTTTAAATATGTAATTTTATCTTTTAATTTGCTTTTCTCTGCCTTTGCTTAATCTTATTTGATTTGGGTAAATATGACTATGTCAAGAGGAAAGAATGAAATTTGTAGGAGACTATAGGTTGGTAGATGAGAAATTGGAAAAAATTAGGGGTTGTAAAAATTCAATGTTTATTTTCAGCTTGGTTTTAATTAGGGGTTGCCCTGAAAAAATTAGGGGTTAAGCTCTTAATTCTTCATTTTGGATTTCTTTCACCTTTAAGTTTAAAAGTAAGTTTGTAAATGTTTTTAAGGAATTTGATGAATCAAATGAAAAAAGAGAGATGGTAACAAAGAGGAGCTGGAGAATACTAGATATAGGATAAGTGCAAGTTTTACATCCTAATAGTAATTATCATTGCAGAGCACATTTTTAGATCTCTGTTCATATCAAATTCAGTTTTGAAGCCACACACCAATATAAGGATGCCAAATTGTGTTTTAAAGCTACTCCATAGGTTTAGAATTCAATTTTAAAGCTACTCCAATAATGCAACTCTAAATCTCTCTCCATTTCAAGCTTTGACAGTGTCTATTATACATTTATGTTTGTCTTTCATATGGTAATCTGTTCATATCACATCATGTATTTATAATGTCACCTTTTTTTGAACAAGTATCCATTTATGCATCTCTTATCTTCACAATTTGTTAGGCTTCTTTTTTTGTATTGTACTGTTGGTGTGTTCTTTTTTTGTTAGGCTTCTAATATAATATCTTTACGTGAATACGACTTTTCTATAGGTACATCTATCATGGCTTCATCCTTTCTATTTTGAAGTTATGGGTCTGCCCATTTTAATGTGAATTGGTTATTGTTCTTTTTTATTTGTATTCATTGATCTTCAAAGTGCACTTACCATAAGAGTGCTACCCATGTTTTACTTGCTAATCTGTGGTTATTGGTCTACATGCATGATTATTCTTTATGTTTAATTTTTATTCACTTTTGTTTGGGTTCACAATTAGGATTTATTGGATAGATTTGTGGACTAACTAATGCAGAAAATGAAAAGAGTTTTTTTTTTTAAACAAAAGGAAAGGAGCCTCGTTAAAACCTTCTGATGCAAAACCCTCATCAGGGATAAAAACATCTAGAAGGAAAGAGTGCTCCCCCCTATTTCATTAAAGAAAAAACAAAAACAAAAATACAAGAAGCATGGGGGGACATAGACCAAAACCCATGCAAACAAATCATTACAGTCTGAAACGAAAATAAGGAAGGCCAATCCTATTACGGATAAAATCATATTTAATAAAGTCGGGAATAGAATTCCGCCATTGGAAACCAGACAGGTTGATTCCATGAGAGGCAAGCTTATCAGCGCAATGATTCCCTTCTCGAAAAACATGAGTGCAAGTGACAGTCATTGATTTGATCAGTTCCATGCAATTAAGCCAACGATTCCGGATATTCCAGGGCACAACTGAGTGAGACGAGAAAGCCATGACGGCAAGCTGGGAGTCACTCTCAATCCATAATCGATGCCAACCTTTGCGAAAAGCCACTTCAATGGCGACCATTATACCGATAAGCTCAGCATGAAGAGCGTAATTTGTACCTAGAGGAAGCATAAAACAACCAAGAGAATGCAAATTTTGTACCATTATGCTAGACAAAATGAAGTATCACTTGCAGAACCCATCTGCTTACCTTAGTTTGCTAAACCCATCTTTGCTTGCAGGTATTCTTTAGGGATTCAGTTATCAAACTCGGTCACTAGGTATATATGTTTTAACAATGAATATTAGATATTCATTTTCATTTTGTGAGATTTTTTTATGCATCATTCTGTTGGAGTTAGAAGTATTGTTTTCTCATTTTGGAGATGCATTTACAGAGCTTACTTTTTTTGTTATAACCTTTGTTTTTTTATGTAAATGTACAGGTTATGACAAATCTCTAAAGGGAAGTTTTAGGTGTTTGAAAGGTCCTAACTACGCCTTTTAGAGATCCCTTGTATATGTTTTATTTATGCCTTTTCTATCTATGCCTCCAAAGAAGAATTCCACTTAGGCACTGTAAGCTCATTGTCCATCTATTGGATACTTTCTACCTCCTAATAATCCTATGTGTAATATAAAACGAAAAGAACAGTAACTATTTCTAAACTTTAAATTATTTGTGTGAACAACAATCTTTTTTTGCAATGGCAGAACATGACCCTCATGAAAGGAAATGTATTACTTCATTTTTATCTGATTTATAGAACACTAGCCAATAGATTTCAATAATACTTCTTTTCTACCGCAAAGTTTATGTTATTTTCCATTTTTTATTACTGGTGATGCTCTTTGTTGTATTTACTATTTTTAACCTCTATTTTTTTAATTTTGATTGGAGTACTAATCATACCTTGTAACGCGATCGCCCGTGCGTATGCACGGGTACGTTACTAGTATTTATCTATATTCTGTCACCTTTGAACACGTGATGGGTCAGGGAATTTTGGTGTCCATGCGGTGACTTTAGTTATCCGGTTACAACTCCAGAACCATAAGTCAATAACAATCTTTTTTCCTCGTGTAATCTCTCATAGGGTGGGTTTTAAGTTCCACAAATTGACTTTTTTTTTATTGTGCCCAAGTTAACTTTTACCCGGTACAACAGGTTCCATTATTGTACGTCCGGTTGTCAAGTATTTAAAATTCGGTCCCAAATTTTTTAATAATACTTGGGGAAGCCCCACCCCATTATGGTGAGCTATAGTAAGGCTGACACAATTAATAAGGCTAACACCGTTTTTTACTTTTTTTTGTCTTTTGTTACTTGTTGGTCCTATTAACACCCAAAAATAATCAGGTCGTAGGTCGAGGACTGAGTGATGAAGGGAGTAGAACTGGAGTGCTGAAGCAAGCCACCAGACAAAGATTTTAAGAGATAATTGTCTGAGAGAATAATCAAGGGAAGCCTTCGGGGCATATCACTAGACAACTCCCCGAGGAAGGGGTCAGTCCGAGGAGCAATGAGCGAGACCTACAGCCTCAGTCTATAGAGTCCCACGGCCAGGGTAGGCTCGGGTGCCTGAGTTATTGTCTGAGGACGAAGGTTAGCTGAGTAAGCCAAGTGGCTGAGGTAGGGCAGGCTTGCTTGGAAGGCAAGTAAGAGGAAGCACGAAGACAGAACGTGGGAGCAGTCAGAGATCAAGCGAAGGAGCGAAGCCTTGAAAAGCGAAGTGAAGGGGTTCACCCCACTAACCGTGTTAGTGAGATCGTGGGTGGTTACTCCGCCTCCTTAGGGCTTAGGAACGATGATAGTCGTTGATCTTAGATTGATCCAACGGTAGGCAAATGTTGTCTATGTTAGTCGCCGACGAGGGCCTATGTATATAAATAGGAGAGTAATTGTACAGAAGAGACACATCAATCAAACCAAAACTCTACGTTTATTTTTTATCTATCTTCTTTATCACATTTTTATCTTTACTTGTATGCATTAGTCAATAGTATAATCCAGTCTTCGCGTCCCTTTCACTAAACCCACAGTCAAGGAGCAGAGTTCCCTCCTTGGCGCAATTGCTTGAAGAATAGAGGAATCAAAATACTTGTTCAAACCTCTGGCCGAATCCACGGCTAGGACCTAAGAGTTTGAACTAAGGAACAACAAATTGGCACGCCCAGTGGGACCAGAACGGGTGAACAGACCATTGTGTTTGATTCGCCTGGACTGGACTATCATTGGCGTATGCACTTACGCTCTGGTAAGAACTTAAGCATGGAGTCACCTTCAGCTTCAAAGAAGGCAACTGCTGCCAAAGGCAAAATCATGGAGCTAGTAGGTGTTTCGGGGAATACTACTGCAACAGTTACTGTTGAATCAAATGAACCAGCTCATCAAGAGGAGGAGTCCGTTATCATGACTACATCATTCATTCGGCAACAGATAGATATGGGGATACATGACATAATGTACCAAGTGTCCCAACAATTGGCTGACATAGTTAAACCTGTGGTGCACAATGAGGTGCAACAGGCCAAAGAATTGGAACACAGACATGCAACGCAAGGTAGCAATGCTACTAACCCCATTTTCCCCGGCCAAACACAGGGAGGAAATCCTACTTCTCTGGGAGGCACGCATCAGTCCCTGCCATACACCAACCCTGTTGGACCTCAGCAGGCATCCTCCTATACTTCTATGGGAGGCATGCATCAGTGTTCACCGAGTGGGAGTTTGACTGGGCCTCAGCAGGCGTTCTCTCATCAGGTATGCCCTACTCTTGTGATTCCTCAGCCTGATACTTTTGCCACTGCCAACACTGGGGGGAAGTTTTTGGCAAATGTCACTAATATGGCTTCTCTTCAGCAGGGACAACTGCAATTGGCCCGAAGGCCGCCCGAGGCAGTAGGCTTGGTGGGCCATCCTATGGATGTTCTGCCATGGCTAACTACCCGGTCTACGCAGGGGCCAAGACTTCGCCCCGGAATCAGAGAATGGCAGGATCAGTGAGTATTGCCCGAGTCAGCAGCCATGAGCCCAGAATCCACCTGGCTCGACAAGCCTACCTCTTAGTCAGCCGTACTCCGGAGCACTCAGTACCTACCCGGCGGGTTCCTATATACAGACACAGATAAGTGTTGCTCCGGCCGAGCAGCCATGGAATCAACTTCCACTTCACCGAGGCATGCAAGCATCTGTACCAGGAACTGACCTTGTTAACCTGGCCCAAGTAGTGTCTGGGCAGCCATGAACAGACGCTCCACCTCAGGTACCACCGCAGTCAGGGGCGCAGGGTCCCCGAAATACACTGTGGCGACCAACGCCTCCACCTGAAAGACCATCGGGGCCCCAACTCCTGGATCCTAATTTGATAGCTGACACTATTAAGAAATTCTTCGGTGTTCAGTTGAAACCACTTGATAGACCGGTGTACAGGAAGCCTTACCCCGAGTGGGTGGACACATTGGTGCCTCTGCCCAGAGGATTTAAAACCCCTGACTTTGCCACATTCTCCGGGGATGATGGTAAGTTTACTATGGAGCACATTGGCCGATTCACGGCCCAATGTGGGGAAGAAAACCAGAATGAATTCCATAAGTTGCAGTTGTTCCCCTTGTCTCTGACATGGACTGCATTCTCTTAGTATTCTTCTCTCCCACCTGATTCTATACAGACCTGGGCAGACATGAAAAGGTGCTTCCATGACAGATTTTATTGGCCACAGCCTGAAGTTACCGCAGCCGATCTCATGAATTTACGGCAAAAGGTGGATGAGGCAGTGACCGACTTCATTCAAAGATTCAGAAAGATGGCCGGAAAGTGCTCAGTACCCTTTCCAGAATCTCAGCTTACTTCCATGGCCATCTCTGGAATGCACCCGTAATTGAAGAAAAAGTTTGTAGGACAAGCTTGTAGTGACCTCAGTGGCTTGGCTTCCAGGGCAGTACAGATTGAACAATTCATACAAGAACGAGAAAGGAAGAGAGCTACCAGGGGTCGAGGGCCTTAGTTGATATCAGTAGTGGATGCAGCCGAGGACTCGGACCATGATGAATCAGTCGATTACACGGCAGACATCTTGGTAGCTGAGATAGTCAAAGGTAAAGCATACCTCTGTCCAGCTCTTAAACCCGCCAAGGGAAAGGAGAAGAACGAGGCAAAAACAAGGTTGAATACTCCTTTGACATCTCCAAGGCTGATCAAATCTTAAATTATCTCCTCAAGGACAAACAGATTAAGCTCCTCCCCGGCCATAAGATTCTCCATCCTGAAGAGATAAAAGGGAAGAAATACTATAAGTGGCACAATTCATTCAATCACGCCACTTCTAATTGTATTATCTTCCGTCGAGCCATTCAAGAGGCTATAAAGAAAGGAAGGTTCAAGATGGCCGACAAGGGGACACAGGAGATGAGCATTGATACTGACCATTTCCCTAACATGAACATCAATATGGTCTCCTTTCCAGGGAGTGACCGAGGGAAAGGAAAGAAGAAGTATGTGTGGGTTCCCAAGCAGGAGGCTCCTCCAGAAAAGAAGGTGTCTGTCTTCGACCGTTTAGGGTCACCCCCCAAAGGGTCCACGGTGGCAGAACGCATGACGCTGTTACAAGATAGGTTACAGTTGGGAGGGTCGAGTCAAATCCAGGGGACCCAAAAGAAGCTCCCAAAGCGGGGAAGCTAGTTCAAGACCTCGGAGAATTACATCTATCCAAGCTTAACTCTGGGAGAAGTGCACCTTGGACTAGGGATGTGAGAGAAAGATTCCAGTATACCTCACCTGGGGGCATGGTAGGCCTGCCAATGATTCAGTTAGGCAAGCCACCATGCCAGACCTAGGCGGGAAATCTCATCCAAAAGAGAAAAGAAGGGTAGCGCAGGTCAACATCATTGGATATTACTATACTGAACAGCCGTGAATTAAGAGCTGTCAAAACAGTGAAGCCACCATCAGAGGTGCCATAAGGTCAATGGATGACACAAGAAGCAGTGGAAGCACCCGTGCTTGGGGTTGCCTCCAAGTCTCGTTCTCAGAGAAGGAGGCAACAAAGGGCAAGGGCATACAACAGAATGAGGGAGACCGTCCAGATGCTCACCTCGGCCAGGGAAGGGAGCGCCCAGAACATCCTCGCAGTCACTGTGGCTACGGCTTTGGAACAGACCTTCCCAAAACCGGTCGAGGAGACAGCTCCGGAGCAGCCGAACCTCGATGTAGCTGGCCCGAGTGCACCCACTGAGACAACGGAAGGACCCAATGCCATGATAGGGATGATGAATACACCCCCATAGCCCACTGATTGAGACAGTGATAGAATGCCTATACGGGCCTAACAGCCCCAAGCCACCTCAGTTGGCCAATGTGCCTCAAATTGAAGGGGCTCTGACAGAAGAAGAACTGGCAGAGGATGATCTTATTGGAGAAGATGAAGAGAACATGTGTGGTCCTTTGGATTTTGATGGGGACTCCTTGACAGGGTCAATCCTGGATGACATCATGGACGGGGCCGATGGGGAGTATTATGCTGATATAAAAATGGTGAGCTTTCTTCCACCAGAATTTTGGGGTAATAAAGATCAACCAAGAGCTCTTGAGGGAGATGTCTTTGCTGAGGAGGCCGAATGAGCTGCCTTGACAGAGCCCGAGGGGGCAATTACAGAAGAAATGCTATTTGAGAAACCCACAGCGGACATGACTAGACACCTAAAACCATTGTACATTAAGGCCCATTTGAATGGGAAGCTGTTTAATCGTGTCTTCGCAGATGGCGGTGCTGTTTTGAATATCATGCCTTTAGCCACTATTAAAAGATTGAGGAAGAACGCCGAGGACCTCATTCCAACCACCATGACCATGACTAGTTTCATGGGCCACCCATCCCACGCCCTGGGACTGTTGGTAGCCGATGTGACAGTTGGAAGCAAGGTGACTCGCTCGACCTTTTAACTCATAGAAGGAAAGCCCTCATATGCTGTAATTCTGGGAAGAGACTGGATCCACACCAGCGAATGTGTCCCTTCTACCCTACATCAGAAGTTAATGATATGGATAGGGGATCAGGTGGAGATAGTAGAGGCAGACCCTAATCCATTCCCTGCAGAGGTAAAGATGTTTGAGGCTGTTTTCTACTCTCCTCAATTACACCTCATTTCCATCCTAGGGAATTATGAGGAAGGTGGCATAGAGTCTTGTGACTGGACCAAAAGAGGTTTTGAATTCAAGATGTTGGCCGACCCACGGCCTAGCAATAAGGATAATGATTGATCTCCCACCAGAAGTACAGAGCCTGCTGGAACGATTGCACCTGTTCCAGATCGAATCCAGCATTGAAGAGGCTATGTTTGGTGCAATAGACGAAGAGCACTAACTTGAGGAACACTCCTATCAAGAAGATTCAGATGACCCATTTGACAGGACATTGGCCGAACCTCCTAACCTGGAGCCCATCCAAAGGAAGATGCACACCTTTGAAGCGCAAGACCCTATGTTGGAGGTGAACCTGGGAAGTGAAAAAGAGCTAAGGATGACCAAGGTCAGTGGTAAATTACAACCTCAACAACGAGACCAAATGGTGGCCTTAATAAAGGGTTACCGTGACTGTTTTGTGTGGGATTACCATGAGATGCCAAGCCTTGATAGAGCCTTGTTAGAACATAGGTTGCCCATCAAGGAAGGTTGCAAGCCCCATAAACAGCCACTGAGGAGGTTCAACCCGCGGCTAATGCACAAATCAAAGTAGAGGTAGAAAGATTGCTCAAGGCAGGATTCATAAGGACTGCCAGGTACGTAGAATGGCTGTCTAATATAGTCCCTGTTATCAAAAAGAATGGCCAGGTCAGAGTTTGTATTGATTACAGAGATCTGAACCTGGCCACTCCCAAAGATGAGTATGGTATGCCTGTGGCCGACACGCTTGTCGACGCCGCGGCTAACAATGCCATCTTGACTTTTATGGACGGCTATTCCGGGTATAACCAGATATATGTGGCCGAGGCTGACACCCATAAGACTGCCTTTATATTGGTAATGCCTTTTGGTCTCAAAAATGCAGGAGACACGTACCAAAGGGCCATGAATGCTATTTTCCATGACCTCATTGGTAAAAGCATGGAAGTATACATTGATGATGTGGTGGTTAAGTCCAAGAGTTTCGAGGCCCGCCTAGTGGAGCTTGAACAAGCTCTAAAATGGATGAGACTCCACAATCTCAAAATGAACCCTGCTAAGTGTGCTTTTGGCGTGTCTGCAGGCAATTTTCTAGGATTTTTGGTGCACAACCAAGGCGTTGAAGTGGATAAGAACAAAGCTCGAGCTATTCTTGAGGCAAGCCCCCCCAAAGAAACAAGAAGGAGTTGCAGAGTTTATTAGGCAAGATCAACTTCGTAAGAAGATTTATCTCCAACTCGGCCGGAAAGATGAAAGCTTTCTCACCCCTGTTGAGGATAAAGAACACTGAGGAAATGATATGAGGAGCCAAGCAAAAAGAGGCCTTTGACCAGATCAAGGCTGCCTTAACTAATCCTCCTGTCCTAGTACCTCCGCAGCCTGGGAAGCCTCTGAAGCAATATATTGCGGCCGAAGATCAAGCCATCGGCTGCTTATTAGCCCAAGATGATGACAATGACACCGAGCGCTCTATATATTTTCTTAGCAGGATTCTCAATGATGCTGAGACTAGATATTCTCCCATTGAGAACCTTTGTTTGTCTTTATTCAATGCTTGTACTAAACTGGAATATTACTTATTACCTAAGGAGGTTTTAGTTGTGTGCAAAGTTGATATTATCAGGTATCTTCTTAATAGGCCCGTCTTACAGGGAAGACTTGTCAAGTGGGCCATTAAGTTAAATGTGTTTGCCTTGACATACATGCCACTAATAGCTGTCAAAAGGCAATCCTTGGTTGACTTCGTGGCTCAACATCCATGTGTAGAGATACACGATGCCCTAGCCGAGTCTATTAATTATCTGGGCCTAAAGCCTTGGTCCTCATGTTTGATGGATCAAGTACCCAAACTAGGGCAGCCATTGGAGTGGTCATCACTAGCCCCTGTGGTCAAACGTGGAGATTCATGTGCATGATAGGGGATCAAGCCTCCAATAATCAGGCCGAGTATGAAGCCTTGATCATGGGACTTGATATCCTGGCCGCCATGAAGGCTCAATATGTGGAAATTAAGGGGGATTCATAACTGGTGATCAAACAAATCACTGGGGAATACAAGTGTTATAATACGAAACTTAAATAGTTGTGAGCCTCGGCGCATAGCTTATTGAAGTTGTTCGCCGATGCAGTCATCATAATGTCCCCAGGAACGAAAACCAAGAGGCAAACGATTTAGCCCAACAAGTCTCGGGGTACAAAGAGTCAGTGGTCGAGGTATTGCAACAAGATACTCTTATTCCGGCCGAGGAGGACCCTGCCAATGCCTGGATTAAAGCATTGACGGAGTAGCTCTGCAACCCAACGACTGACACTGACTTCAAGACTAAGCAAAGGGCGTTGAAGTACATCTTGATAGGGGACGACCTATATAAGAGAAGCGCCAATGGGGTATTGTTACGATACTTCAATAGAAAGGACGTGTATATGGTGATGGCACAAATCCATGCAGGAATTTGTGGTGCACATAGGTCTGGCCCCATCATGAAATGGCTGATATACAGACATAGATACTATTGGCCGACGATCACGGCCGATTGCTTCCAGTTTACAAAGGGATGTGAAGCTTGCCAGCTGCATGGACCAATCCAGAGAGTGCCTGCGGATGAGCTTCATCCTATTGTCAAACCTTGGCCATTCAGAGGGTGGGCCATGGATCTAATTGGCAAGATATACCCTCCGAGCTCAAAGGGCCATAATTTTATTATTGTGGCCACCGATTACTTCACTAAATGGGTGGAAGCTGCACCTTTAGCAGGTGTCAATCAGGTTGTGGTGATTAGGTTCATAGAAAACCAAATCATATATAGATTTGGCATTCCTGAAACCATCACAGTCGATCAAGGCACAATGTTCACCGGGGAACAAGTGGTGGCCTTCGACCAAGAATATGGCATCAAGATGAGACACTCGTCTCCCTATTATTCCCAAGCTAACGGACAGGCAGAGGCTACCAACAAAATCATCATCGAGCTCATCAAGAAGAACATAGAAGACAAGCCTCGGCGGTGGCACGAGACCCTTAATGAGGTTTTATGGGCAATGAGGAATTCTAAGTCCACAGCCACGGGGGTAACTCCCTATCATCTAGTGTACGGGCAGGATGCCGTGTTACCATTAGAAATCAGTGTAGCATCATTAAGGGTGGCTCGGCAGAATGCCCTCGGCATAGATGACTACCAACAAGCCATGTTAATGGAGTTGGACTCGGTGGACGATGACATGCTAGCTGCCCTCAGCAAAATTGAAATGAATAAAGCTAAAACGACCCGAGCCTACAACAAAACACGTCAAGCCTAAAAAGTTTGTTGAGGGTGACCTAGTGTGGAAGCCTATTCTGCCACTTGGGAGGAAAGATCCCCAGTTTGGAAAGTGGTCCCCGAATTGGGACGGGCCCTGTCGCACCCCGAAAAATCCTTGGAGGGATTTTTCTTCGCGCAACTGGATTTTAGAGTCGCCACCAATATTTTTTAAAGGTAAAACATCGGGAAAACCTTTTTGGGAAGGGAATGGTCTTTGGAACCATGAGATTTGGGTTCGGGGGTCTAATTACGTATGGGGAAGGTATTAGCGCCCCATAACGTCCCTTCAAAGAAGGGTTACCTTAATTAAATATGTGATTTGCAAAGTGGTTTCGGAAAAATGCTTTGTTTTTACCTCTTTTATTGATGAATGACTTAATGAAAAATCTTTAGTTTTTGCGCTTGACGGAGGGGATCCGCTCCTACGTATCTCCCGGTGCGATGGAGAATTCAAAGCAACGTAGTTCTTGTTTTTGAAAAATGTTTTATTTTGGAAAAGTGTTTGGTTTTTGAAAGGAAAAATGTTATGGGTTTGTTGTGCTTGACGGAGAGTATCCGCTCCTACGTATCTCCCGGTGCGATGGAGAATTCAAAGCTACGTAGTTCTGGGTTGTCTAAAAAAAGGTTTTTGTTTTTTTATCTTGTTTAATTGTGAAAATTGAGCTTTCATGATGATCAATTGAGTAAAGGCTCCAAGTGATTGCCACTAGTACTTTATTGTTGATAATCATGCAAGCAAAGGCTTCGCAAGACTACGAACAAAGTTTTTGATTTAGTGAAAATCTTTAGGAAAATTAGGCATTCATGATGATCAATTGAGCAAAGGCTCCAAGTGATCGCCACTAGTACCTCATTGTTGATAATCATGCAAGCAAAGGCTTCGCAAGACTACTAACAAAGTTTGATTTTGAGGAGTTTTCGCAATTGGATTGATTCTTGTTTAGGGAAAAGAAAATCTGTTATTTGGGAAAAAAGGTTTGTGAAAAAATAAGTTTACTTAAGGGAAAGAAACAAAATTTAAAAAGAGAAACAGGGGGTGTTGTGTTATTAAAAGTGAGGTACGGATAGCAAAAGAGGCTGCATTTTTAAAGTGGGGGGTGCGAACAGTGAGCCCAGCTTGTTTTTGTAAGCTGGGCTGCGCTTCTTTTTTAAAACGGGAAAAAAAAGGAATGGGCCGTAAATGGGGTAGGCGCTCCAAGTAAAATGCGGGGGGTGTAAATAGAGATCTGAATAATAAAAAATTGTGAAAAGCCGAAAATGCCCTCGCACCCCTACTCTAAAAACAAAAACCCAAATTTAGAAACCCTAATTTCTTCTCTTCTCTTCTCCACGGCGCCCCACTCTAAAATAGCCAAACCTAATTTTTCTCTCTCTCTCTCTCTCTCTCTCTCCTTGCTGCGGCCGATCCCCACTCCCTCTCTCACCCTACCCTAATCGCATCTCTCTCCACTGTGAACCGATCCCTTCTCTCTCAACTCCATTTCCGTTCTTCCCTCCTTCTCCAACACCGAATCTTCTTCTCTATTTCTCCATTAACCCTCATCTCGCTCTCCACCCCCCTCGCGGCCGTTAACGACGAAATAGAGAAAGGGGGAAGACGATTTCAATGGTGGTGAGAAATGGCCGTGGTGCTGACTTTGGTGGCTGTTTGGTGCGAGGAGAGAGAAATGGGGGGACGTACGAAGGAGAGTTCTGTGTCGGTGGCCGACCGGGGGGGG
>CM076852.1:38090344-38192687 GCA_039519185.1 Astragalus membranaceus | reverse complement strand
ATTGCTGGCTGCCATCAGCACCAATTCACCTATAAAAACCAAACAACAATGAACAGTAGAGCAGAGGAGAATCAACAGAAAATTGAAACCAAAATACGCTCAAAATAGGCACACACTAATATCCACAGTGACCGAAAAACACACGACACACCCACACACAATCACTGGAGGAAAGATCTGAAACAATGTTAAGAAATCAGGAAAGAAAGAAAAAGGGGGCGTGAAGCTTCGGCCACCTTGTGGTGGTCACCACCGAAGCTCCGCCACCAAACACCATAATAGCCGCAGTAAACAAAACCACCACAGAACCACCACCCCACCATCGGAACCACCCTTCACTGTTCGCCCTCCTCATGCACCACCACCAAACCTCCTTCCCAAACAGCCACCAAATCACTCAAACCGTTCACCCTTTAACCCTCCTCTCTCCGCCGTCTTCCCGTTTTGCCCCCTCCACCACCGTGTCGGTACCAACACGAACATCTCCCACCATCGTCGTTTCCACCATCGCCGGTCACCACGCAACATCATCATCCCCTTCGCGCCGCCACGAGTCACCGACTCATCGCCGTCGTAACGTCACCATCAACGCCGTCGCCTTCGCCAGAGACGAGCTCACCACCACCGCATACACCACCGGCCAAGGGAGGGCCGGTCACCCTCTCTGGAGCCGTCGCACACAACCGTCGTACGTCTTCCCACCGTCGTTCTCTTTCTTTCTCTGGACATCTCACGCTCTCTCTGCTAAAAACGGAGGTGAGGTTAAAATTGGAGATAGGGATGAGGTTTTTTTTGTAGATCGGTTGTGAAGAGGAGGAGGGAGAAGTTGAGAGTGGCGGAGGAAAGAGGGAGAGAGGGATCCGGTTCATGGTGGTGGAGGGAGAGGAGAAGAGAAATAGATAGCTTATGCGTGAAAAAAAATTGAAATTAGGGTCAGGGATTGGAAGGTACGGCGCTGAGTGATGGTTTAGGTTAAGGGAAGTTAGGTTTATTCTGACTATAGGGTACTGGGCTTGGGTCGTGGGCTGTGTGGCCTTATTTTCATTTAGAAATTAGGTTCATAATCACACCCCTGGATTTCGTAATGCGCCCTCCTTTTTTTAAAATCATATTGATCTTCACGCCCCAGATTCCATACGGCCCATTCCCATTTTTTTTGCAGCCCAGCCTACAAAAACAAGCTGGGCTCGCTGTTTGCACCTCCCTTTTTAAAACTACAACCTCCTGCTCCTTTTCACACCCCTTTTTAAATATGCACCCCCTACTTCTCCCTTTTTTTTTTAAATTTCTTTTCCATAAATAAACGTTTTCTTTCACAAACCTATTTCTTCCCAAGTAACAAATAAACGTTTTCCCAAACATAAAAAATGGTTTGTTACTAATGGTCACTCTGAGCTTAGCTTGTTTGACCGTTAATAACAGCTTCAGTTATCAAACGAGCTGTGAGTGACGACCACTCTGAGTTTCACTTGTTTGGTCGTCACGAATACTTCTCCTAATTTCAAAAATAAATAATTAAAAAAACACCAACACACAAACTTTTTCTACCAAGAACTACGTGTGATTTGATTCTCTACCAGGAGATACGTAGGAGCAGAGGGCGGCCGACCTCTGTCAATTGTATTAATAAAAAACCTTTTTTTTCGCTTTTAATTCACTTTTCTCCTTTTTCTCAAAAAGTACAAAAACAACTAACTGTTTATCGAGTCTTTTTATTTATTTATTATTATAAGGGTAAAAACATTATTTTTGAATTAATGAATGTTTACACATTTAGTTAAAAGGTAACCTTCCTTAGGAAGGATGTCGTACGCATAAACGACTCCCGAGCCTAAACTTGGTCCGCAAAACCCCCTTATCCACTCAATAGGGATTTTCCAATGTTTGCCCTTAAACTAAACTTTGGTGGCGGCTTCATTTCAAGAACTTCGAAGAATCCCTCCTCCGGATTTTTCGGTCGCTACAGCTGGCGACTTCACTGGGGACACATTAAGAGAGTCAAGCCTAGTTAACTAAGAGTGTAAGTTTTTATTAATTTTATGTTTTGTTTTTGCCCTTATGCTTATTTTATTTATTTGTAGGTATTTCTTTATATTATTGAACCTTAGGGTAGACGACTTTTTTGTTATTGTTGTTGTATATCTTTTCCAGTTTAGTTAGTTTAAGTATTTTGCCCTCATCACACACCTCACTTACACTTTTGCACACACCTTTGAGTGGGGCCCTATGTAACACCCCTTTTCTACCCGTTAATTTAATTGGAAAAAATATCAGAGTTTTCAAAATTTATTTCGCATGAGGAATGTTACACATACTTCAATAAAGCAACGTTACCCAATAAAACAGCTCAAACACAATAATTATGCATCACGTAGCACGTCACTAAAAGGAGAGCCTCAAAACCACAGTTATCATCGCAGATAAAACTTAACGTCAATAAAACCAACTACGCAGCGGAATAACAAAATAAAACAGATTCGTCAACAAAGACATAACAACTGAAATCATTCATAAACATCAAGTTCGTTCCCCCCCTGAGTGCTACGTATCAGAGCGTGACGACTCGACTCGAAGTAGTGAAGGTACCTAGTCCCTCACTCGTGATCACCTGCACGTTACCGCATAGGGGTAACATTCAAACAGAAGGGTGAGTCCAATTCAATCCATATAATAAATCACATGATAAGCAAAAAGTCAAGTCACAGCGCTAAAATAATCACATCACAATCATCAATTACATCACTACAATAACTCATCACTATGTCATGTAGGCATATGAAATGCAACCCACTCGCGGGCATATGCATGAGGTACCTTTTCACAAACGTCGCTTAGCCTTTGTGGCCTCATCGTCACTTAGCCTTTTGGGCCTCAAAACGTCACTGGTCAAATATGTGACCCGTCACTTACCGATTTGCCAAATAAGAGGCACAGCACCTGTCAATTCACAATTCACACACCACAGCGTCACTTAGCCTTTTGGGCCTTATCATCACTTAGCCTTTTGGGCCTCAACGTCACTGTCATACCCCAATTTTGTCCGGCTTAGGTCAAAACCCTAATTTTCCCCAAAAAATAAATAAATAAGAGAAAAGAGCATCACGCATTGCATTTAGGGTTATAGAAGTCATTTCAAAGTTTCTAAATTCATTTCTGGAGTTGGAATGTACTTTTGGACAATTTAGGGTTTTTCAGTGCAAAAGGGTATTTTAGTCATTTCGCAAATAAGGGATATTTTCTCAGAACAAGCTACTTAACATGCATCCCAAGGTCTTAGAGGTCATTCCTAGGTGGAAAAGTCATTTTTAAAGTGAAAATGTGCTTTGGGCAAAAAACTAGGGTTTTTAGGGTGAAAGGGCATTTTGGTCATTTCACGCAAAAAGATGATTTTCTCGCCAAAAATGCACATCCACAAAAAGTACATTTTTATTCTATCAAGGATAATTTTTGTACAATTTTTTAGAAAGAAAACCCTAGTCAAAATAATTAAAAATGTATTTTTCCATTTTTAAGTGCATAGAAAAATAAAAAAGGACCATTAAAAATCCCCAATTTTTAAGTGACAATTTTTATTGTCATGGGTGACTAGAAGGAATATTTTATGGTGCCCGAAAAAATATGTGACACATTTCCAATAGGTGCACTTTTATTCCCATGACCAAAATTCAAACTCAAAAAAAGGGAAGTGTCCTCAATAAGACAAAAATGACAACTTGCAAATTTTCCACCCATTCCACTCATTTTTGCTCCGAATTTTCCAGCCCATTTTTACCTTATTTTGTGTTTCTTCATGCCCTTAATCCATGTGAGTTGTATTCCTAGCCATTGATTAAAATTCTAGATCAAATCCTAGGCTACAACTATGTGCAAATTGACCTAATTGCCCTCAACAATTTTTGTGTACAAAAAACTCTTCAATTTCATATGACACCAGCTCATTCCCTTCCATTTGTGCTTTCTCATTGTCCCTAATCCACGTGCATTGCAATATTGGCCATTGATTCAAATTCTATCTCAAATCTCAATGGTTGGCAAAAGCACAATGTCCTATATACCCTTAATTTTGCACCTCATATAAAACCCAAAAATAAGAAACTAAAAGAGGGGGAGATCCTCATTTTACCCTAGCACACAATCAGACCACAATTCCTCTCCTCCTCCCCTCTCAAACCCAAGACCACCTCCCACCATTTCCACCACCAATTCTTCAATTTTCAACCATCCAAACTTCATTATTCTTGATTCCTACCCTAGATCCACTTCTAATCTTGCATTATCTTCAAAGTTCATCATCAAATCCTTCAAGATCAAGTGATTTTCGTGGGATTCAAGAGGAGGTTCAAGTGTTCTTGGTTTCTATTTTGATCTTCTTCTTCATTTCAAGCAAGATCTAGAGGTAAGCTCACAAACCCTTGCATTTTCTTTAATTTTCATTATGTAATCTCTCTTCTACTCCTCTTTCCTTCTTGAAAGAAGCTTTGAGGACTCATTTCAAACATTATTGGACAAGGACATTGGGAGCCTTGGGTGTTTGAGATGGGTCCTTGGTCTTGAAGGGAAGATTCTTGTGTTTGAATAATTTTCCTTGCATTTCTACACATTTTTCACTAAAGTTCATGAAATAAAACATCACTTTCTTTCAAAAAAAGGTTTCGGCCATGTAGTGTTTTTAGTGGTTCATGCATTTCTTTGTTCATTTATGGTGTTTAAGTTAAATAAAAAAGTGGATTTAGCCAACTATGCTTTTAGGTTCATAGGTAGAAATTAGGGTTTTTATTGTTCTTGCATTTCCTTTGATTTTGAGTTGAAATAAATGATGGAATGACAATTGTTTGAGCATCAAATGTATGGGTAGATCCTAGGGTTTATGTTCATATGCTCATTAATGTGATTTGGTTGCAAGAACATGATGAAATCCGTGCTTGAGTTTTCCTTGCTATGCATTCGGCATTAAGGCCTATTTTTACCCTCTTTGATTGCTTGAAAATTGTCATTTTGATTGTGTTTGGGCAAGTGCAAGTTATGCAATTGTGTTTGTTTACTTTTTACCATGTTACTTTACCACTTCATTAACTTTTTACCAAAAGACATAAAAATATTTTACCATTTTGGTCTTTACTACTTCATTAACTTTTTACCAAAAAACCTAAAAAGATTTTACCACTTTGGTTTTTACCTATTCATTAACTATTCACCTAAAACATAAAAAGATTTTACCATTTTACTTTTACCTCATCATTAAGTTTTTACTAAGAGTTTTTACCTCATTCATTGAAACATTTTTACCTTCATTCATCAAAACATTTTTACTACATCCTTACTCTAACTTTTTACCACTTCTTACCAAAACATTTTTAAGCTTTGCATTTCATTTATTTACATCATCCATGCAACACACTCTCATGCTTGCACACTAATACTTGCATACTCCCATATACTCGCATGTTCATGCATTCTTATATGCTTATGCAACTTGCATTCTTTTATTCTATCACATGTTTATGCATCCTTGTATGCCATAAATACATTCATAAACAAGTATGTTATACATTCAATAGTGTTATGCCTTGCATTCATTCTTAAATGTTCATGCATTCATTAATATCATGTCTTGCATTCAATAACCAAATGTTCATGCATTCATGCCATGTCAATTACTTCAAAATCAAACAAAATTGCATTCAATAATGCTCATTCATTCCTTGTATGCTCATGCATCATCACCCAACCGTGCATTCATATCCACATGCTTACACTTTTAAACTAAGAATATTCTATGCCTATGATCAATTGTATTCCTTCGTTCTTGATGCCATTTGAATGTCTTGACTTAATTGTGCACAAACCCTTTTACACAATCATGTGCCCTTATAAGACTACCAACAAGTGTAGCATAGAGGCATATGTGCCCCTCTTGAAATTGCTTCCAACTTGTGTAGCAATTCCCCTTCACACACAAGCACAATTGTTTTGAGAACTTTGTCTTGCATCCTTGACAATTAAATCTCTTGATTATATTGGCATGCTTAATCTTAGTTGATGATTAACATGTTCATGATTGCTTGATTAGTTGAATATGTTTGAACTTCATTCATTCATTTTGCATTTGGTTTTGGACATAGAATTCAATTGAAAGTGATTTATTTATTTTCTAAAAACTCTTTTCCAAACCAATTAATTTTCAAAGCATTCTCAATAAACAAAAATAAGCAAGTAGTGGAGGTCACCCATAACCTTTGTTAGTTTGATCTCTATGAACGCTCTTCAATTTCACATGAGTACTTAGCGATGATTACCCATAACCTTTGTTAGTTTAATCATTCGCTAATGCTCGTCCTACTTCGAAAACCTTTTCGAAAATATAATAAAAGCAAGTTGTTACTAATAGTCAATCAGAGCCTTTGTTCGTCTGACTAGAGGTAACAACTCTTTTTGAGTATTTAGCAGTGATTACCCATAGCCTTTGTTAGTTTAATCACTCGCTAATGCTCGTCCTATTGCGAAAACTCACCAAAAAGATAAAAAACAAAAACCTTTCAGAAAAAGACAAGTTAGAACTACGTCGCTTTGATTCCCATTTGGGATACGTAGGAGCGGGTCACATCCCGTTAAGCATAACAAATAAAAATCCTTTTCGCAACCCTAAACCAATCATTTTCACAAAACGAACCAAAAAGTCATTTTCAAACCCATTGTTATTAGTGACTATCACTCAAAGCCTTGGCTTGTTTGATTGTCATGAACACTATCCAGAGTCATTAGTAATGATCACTCAAAGCCTTTGCTTGCTTGATCATTATGAAAGCTCTTCCCCTTTTCAAACATTTTCAAAACCAAAAAAAAAAGAACTACGTAGCTTTGAATTCTCCATCGCACCGGGAGATACGTAGGAGCGGGCCATGTCCTGTCAAGCACTTTTTCTAAAAACCCTTTTTTTCCCCCCTTTCTCGCCAAAAATAAAATTTTCATTAAGTTTTCCCATTCATCTTCAAACAAGAAATAAATAGGCAAATCTAGGTATTTTTCAAATCAAACGTTAAAACCACACATTTAATTAGAGGTTCCCTTTTGGTAGAAAGGACGTGCGCGGTGCTAACACATTCCTCGCACGTAATCGACCCCCGGACCTATATCTCTAGTTTTCAAAAGACCATCCGCATTGTTCAAAAGACTTTTTTTCAATGTTTTGGTCTTAAAATTAAAATATTGGTGGCGGCTTCAAAAATTTTCCACGTTGTACATTGAGAAACCCAAACCGGGATTTTTCGGGGTGCAACAATCACTTATTTTCATCGTCATTTATTCATAAACGTCACCAAACAAACAACAGCCACTAAGGGCAAAATAGTCATTTACGCATCATCATCAATAATATTAGCCACTAAGGGCAAAAACGTCCTTTAACTAGCCACTAAGGGCATCATCGTCATTTACACATCATTATCAACGATATTAGCCACTAAGGGCAAAAAGGTCATTTAACGAGCCACTAAGGGCATCATCGTCATTTACACATCATTATCAACAACTTTGGCCACTAAGGGCAAAAAGGTCATTTAACTAGCCACTAAGGGGATCATCGTCAAAATCATCGTTTTTGACACTAAAACGTTAAAACTGTGGTCATGCGCAAAGGGAGATTTTTAAAGACACCAAAACGATTTTTCAATGTCACAGCAACGGCCACCGGGAACAGCCACTTGGGCGCCCAGCAACCTTCAGAAAATATAAGTTTTTATTTTTAAAAATGGGACACACAGATAGACAACTGAAAAAGCTTCCCAACACTTTTTGAAACGTTCAAAACGGATGCCCGAGTCAAAAGATATAGCGAAAACAGTTTTCATAAAAGAATTTGGGAACATCCTGAAAACTGGCGCCCTGGGCGCCCAGCGCCCAGGCACCTGGCGCCCAGCGACCAGCAAAACGCAACACACACACACACGGGCGCCCAGCGCCTGGCGCCCAGCGCCTGGCGCCCAGCGCCCAGCGCAACACGCACACACACACACACGGGCGCTCAGCGCCCAGCGCCTGGCGCCCAGCGCCCAGCGCAACACACACACACACACCCGGGCGCTCAGCGCCCAGCGCCTGGCGCCCAGCGCAACACACAATGGCGCACACACCCACGCGCACAACACGCACTGGCGCCCTTGGCGCCCAGCACAGGACGCCTGGCGCCCAGCACAGGACGCCTGGCGCCCAGAGCACTTCCAGCAACAAAATTTCAGCGGCAACCATACATGGCACAGGGCGCTTGGGGCGCCTAATTCTGTACCTCAAACATCGAAATCCAGCAACAACAATAACATGGCCACGGCGCCCAGCACAGGGGCGCCAAATCCTATGCCTAAAAACATCAAAAATTCAGCAACATCTCAATGACACACATGGCGCCCTAGGCGCCCATAACATCAACAACGAATTTTTGAGCAACAATTTCATCAACCAACATGCCAATCGAATAACAACATGAAATTACACATAAATCATACCCACGGATTAGATCTAGGCCATCTCTACTTAAAATCTATCATAGGACCTATTATATAAATTGATAGGACATCCCCTTACCTCGAATTTGAAGAATAGGAGCCCTAGAGACGGTCACGAACGGAACCACGGCAACAATTCACGTCCCTTTCCTCTCCTTGGTTGTGCGACTTCTCTTCTCCTCTTCTCCTCTCCAACGGCGCCTCTCCCTTCTCTATTCTCTCCAATTCGCAAAATGATGGAAACAAAACCCTAACTCTACATGACCTAGTGTATTCGCATGCCTCAATGGATCATGGGCTTGGGCTTTTCACTTAAGCCCAAGTCTAGCTAATTGGCGCCTTCATCTCCAAATACCACCTACACCATTTTAATATAATTTTAATTAAGTAAATTATACCCAATAAATTAAATAAATTCCTAAATACTTAATTAAATAAATTAATTAAATATTTAGGGTGTTACACCCTATACCCGGGTCTGCAAGTAACCTAGGACGAGTGGAGATTATTAGTGACAGTCATTCTGGATTTTATCTGTCTGACTCTCATGAAAGTTTCAACCAGAGTACGCTCTTTTATGGTATCCCACACCAGGTAGCTCGCTATCGTTGTGGATCATATGATAAAGGGGATTTTAGCTCTGGAGACCTTTGAGAGGAAGTGAATAGAGCCACCTGAGAGATTGATCACATAAGCGACCCTAGACCATGTTGAAAATCCCAATTTAGACATGACCCACCTAGGACACAGGGGCATTATACTTACCCTCTCTATTAATCTGTTTAGCGTTTCTCCACAAATAAAATCACTAAAAAAAACGTTTTCATGCTTCTTTCCTTCATTTGCATGCACATGAGGCGACATCATCATACAGAAAAAACAAAATCATCCTGCATCCATAACAAAATAAGATCATGCTTTTCACACGCATCCCATTATCATTGCGCTACCATGCATTCCATCATCCTAGAAATATCATTTGCTTCATTTTGTCCATCTTGCATATCCCCAAAATCACTGTGATATTATATATTCATTCATCATTTCATTATCCCCTCTTCATGCATTATTAACAAAAATCGTTGCGAATGTCATGCATTTTGTTTCCTCGCACACAAAAAAAGAAATAGCATCATATGCACCGACATTCATTCATAATCATTCAAAATCATGATCACACTGTATAGGTATCACATCATTCATAAAGTCTTGAGTTACATTTCAAAAAACCATAACATTCATACATCATTTCCCTCATGTGGTCATCCTAGTTTAAATGCAACAATTCCATATTCATGTGTCATTTCCCAAATAAAACAAAAAAAATCATTTCATTATAATTGTATCATTTGTCATCCAATAAATCAAAAATAAGAGTCTGCATGCATGTTGCACTGCCTCTTGAAAAAATAAAAATAATTGCATTAGGATCAAACATTTATTTCTTCATGCATACATGCATTCGCATTTTTCACACATATCTGTCATCATGGGCATTATATTTTGCTAGAAAATAAAAAAAAAACCACCATAGAACGAGTCACTTGTTTTCATATACATCTCGTTCTCATGGTACTAACATGCATATCATCCTCCAAAAAAAAAAAACAAAGACGCTACATATTTGTCCAACTTTCATCATCTTGCATACTCAAAGATATACTATATTCGTTACTCCTCCTCATGCATAGAAAAATAAAAATGTATTAGTCATCTGACATGCAAAATAAAAGAAAAATAATAATAAAATAATGCCACATTCTTGCATCATTCATCATCATATTGCATTGCCTCCGAAAGATCATTTCGGATAGTCAATCTTTTCAAGCGATCATTCATTCACATTCCTCGCATCTGCATCAGTCAGCGTTATTCGTTCATTTATACATTGCATTTTTCTTTCTTTTCGCGAAAAAGAAAAGAATAAAAAACATGATCACAATTAAAAAAAATTGTGATTGAATATCTCATTTAGCATGCATTTCCATTCATTCATAATCATCATCAAATAATATAGGCATTTCAACATTTGCAACATCATGAAATTCATAGCATTCACGCACCTCTTCACTCATCCAAAAAACTGTTGTCTCATTAAATCATCCATACACCATTTCATCCACACATCATTTATATAGCGTTTCAACATGCATCATTTAAAAAATTGTGTCATCATTTTCGCATCATTCATAGATACGTATTTAGCATTTCATTCTGATACATGAAAGAGGCTCTGCATCGGTCACGTGCAGCATTGCCTCCAAAAATTATTTAGAATAACTGACATTTCCAAGTGATCATTCATGCACGCATTTCATGCATTCGCATCTGCATTTTGTCATCTATCACCACGTGTTCCTTCATGCATCAGGACACAAGGGTGCATTTAACCTGATTATTCTTTTTGCGTGAGCATAGTTAGTCTTTTAACTAGAAAATAAAAAAATCATCAGGCATTCATAATAGAATACAGTCATTATCTTCATCCCATTATCATGAAACCAACATGCATATCATCATCTATAAAATAACAAAATATCATACTTTTTAAATTACTTCATCTTGCGTAGCCATACGCCAAAAATGAGAAAATAATATCACATTGATATTGTAAAAAAAATTACATTCATTCATTATTTCACCCAAACGCATTACTCCTCTTCATGCATCATAAAAAGGTAATGAAAAGTAAAAGTTCTTTATTTCAAACCACCTCAAACGCATCAGTCATCCATGCATGAGTCATTTTCTAAATTAAAAAACAAAAAGTCATTCATCATCCAAAATATATTTCAGTTAGCAATAAACGACGATTCGCATCATCTGCATGCTATAATGTCTCCAAAAAGTAAAAAAATCGTTTAGAATAGCTGATCTTTCCAGGAGATCATTCCCTTCACGCATTTCACGCATTTGCATCTTCATCATACATATTCATCATCATCACGTGCATCACATTTTTCAAGAAAAGAGTAGAAAACAATCATGAGCACAATTTCAAAATTGTGAATATCTCATTTTTTCATGTATTTCCATTCATTTATAAACCATTCATTCACGCATTTTAGGCATCTGCATTTGCATCATGCATGTACAGTATCATGTGTTCATCCATACAAAAAACATGAGCATTACCTTTTTCAAAAATTTTGATGAGAGATGAGGCGAAGTCGATTATTTCTTCTTTGGGAAAGTTTAGCTTAGGTAAAAACTCAATGTGTTTTCAGACGCTCAATTTTCAAAAAAAAAAGAAGTTATTCACTGTTTGCAGCTCATTCACAATTTTCTTCATCAAAAATGATGCATCTCATCAATCTCATGATAAATAATACATATGGTCCATTTTGTTAACTACTGTGTTATCAAAAATTTCTCCTATCATGCCGCTGACTATGTTAACTCTTTGTGAAGCATTCGTATAGTGAACTTGTATGCAATGTGCATTTACTCTTGTTTGAGTCAGTTAGTGTCCACGTCTTTGCATCTTATCATCATCCCTTGTACATGTCCAGTCCCACCCCGACCACCCAATACATATCCCCCCCACACAAGTACTTAGTCGACTATTTGGTTTTGTTCCCAATGATGAATTTCCATAAACTAACACTTTAGGCCCCCATGCTGGGGCAAATTTGTGATCACTAGATATCTTGTCAACATTGTTTTCACTTGGTGCAAGTCCTTTACAAAAAAATCAAAAAGCCTGTTAGGTTGAAAACTCGCGAGAGCAGCCTTAAGCAAAAATCAGGGCATAAAAAGAAATGAAAAGAGCGGATATATAAAAATAAATAATTTTTGTCCTTGAATTAATTTTTGAGAAAACAAGCAATCATGATTTGAAATGAAGTTTGGTCGCCTTCCCGTACCCTAAAAAAGGGGGGGTTCTTTACTACCCCTTTAAGCAAAAAAATCAAAAAAATCTTTCAGTCACCCTAGACAATGATCAATTCCACATCAAAAACGGTGTGTCACTTTTATCAGCTCACTCTACTCAAAAAAGAAGAAAGAAAAAAATCACAAAAAAAGAAAGTGAAATTAAAAATGGATGAGTGAAAAAGAAATCCTCAGAGAAAAAGGCAAAAGTAGAAGAAATTGTGAGCTGATACATAAAATCACCAAACACCTAAGATATCCTTGTCCGAATAAACCCACAAACACCTCCTTAGGCCGAATTCTCATTCTTCCACAAAACCCAAATCATTGGCCTCCAGCACTTTTCAGAACCTACTTATCTTTTAAAAGGTCATCGTATCAATAAACCATCAAACAACTCTCTGAGACCATTTGAGCCTATACTCCACAAGCCCATAACCATTGACCACATTACAAACCCTTCTTTCATAAACCCCTAACCACTGGCCACGCTACAACCCTAACAAGTCCATGCAGATCAATTGTTGATTGCTTTCGTTATCTCAAAAATTTAATTTTAGGACAAGTAATTTTATTTATTTACAGTATATTTGTTGAAAAAAAAATCAAAAAAAGAAAGTTAAAAAAAAAATCAAATGGGCTTGCACTCCAAGATTCATTTAAGACAAGGTTTAGTGATCAACAAAGTGAATTTTCATCGAACCAAAAACTCTTGACTGTCTTAGCTTGTGGAATCCTTCCCAAGGGAAACCACAAATCCCTACTAAGGCAGTTACTCGACTTATCATATCAAAATGGGGCAATACCTCACCCTCCATTCCACTCAAACTCAGGGAGATTTTTTTAGCATCCCTAAAATACCCTCATCTTTCAACCCGTTCATATACTACACTCATGTAGCCGTACCAGACCAATTTCCAAACCATTATTCTAACTTTACACCCTGTCACAATCCCACTCGAGATGGGGAAATCTTCACCTTTCATGGATTGGGGCAGCCTTGTCCTTCTGTAGACCGGGGCATCATATCCCTCGGCCCGAAAGAATCCTTCTGCCTCCCATTCCGTTCATTCCTAGCCACGCGTCACCCCAATACCTGCATAGTTCCCAATCCCTCAACCAGTCTATATCTTTAGTTGTTATTGTCTTCCCTAGACAAAGGCAGACTATTTCACTCCCCACTATTTGAAGTCAAAATTGGGGCAGACAAACATTTTTACCTTGGGGCAAGCTTATCTCTCATAAGTTTGAGCCAATAAACCTCATCCTCCACTCCACTCATATGTCACACTTGACTATACCCTACATTTCTTGAACCCTGAGTCAACTGGCACATTCATTTGCATTCGCACTGTTTTTTCATATTTATTAAGCAAATGCTTCAAAGAGAGAGACACACAATAATCCCTCTAAGTTAACATCTTAGACTTGAAAGCTTAGCCATCATGGGTCATCATAACCAAATGAGAACCCATCTGCAAATACACATCTCGATCTCTAGAAAGGGTAGTAATACATTGCTGCAAGCCACACTTTTCAAGATGACAATCTTGAGCTTACCAGAATTCAAGTCCAAGCCATCAAAAATTTTCTTCCAAGGAAGGATCAATTCAAAATGTTCAGCTCTCTGTTTCCAGCATCAAAAGTTTCGTTTCACATCAAACATTTTTGCATCCTTACAAAAACAAAAAAAGTGTTGTTACCAACAAATCATGCATTATACATGTCCTCATTATTCTAGAATTAAACCATCCATCAGATCATACCCATCACAACTCTTTCATACAATTATTGTACATGCATTCACATTCCACTTGTTTTGCCTACACAATTTTGCTTCTTGTGTATTACGCATTGCGTATGCGGGCATGCATAGCCGCGCATAACATGTATCGCTTCAATAAAAATGCCAAATGTCGGTCGCGTCATTACCAAAAGTCTGTCTACATCCCAATCAACCACATCATTGCACCATTTCCTTTTATTCACCATAGCGTTTGCATCGAAATATTACGTATCCATCACATTCACATTCTCATTTTATGCATTCATCAAATACCAAAAAGGCAATAAAGCGAAAAGACAGAAAAAAAACCTCCAACATCCCAACAAACATCCAATCATTGCATCATACAGCATCAAGTCATGCGGCTACCACAACCCTTCATCTAAGCATTACGTGTGCACGTTCATTCATTCATTCATTCATTCATTCATTCATTCATTCATTCATTCATTCATTCATTCATTCATTCATTCATTCATTCGTTCATTTATTCATTCATTCATTCATTTATTCATAAAAATGGGCAAAAAAAAAAGAGAAAGCCAAAAAGGCAAAAATCATCCACATTGCACCCGTTACTCCCACCGAAGCATAGATCATTCCATCATGCAATCAACAGTATATTTGCATTCACATGTTATCTGCATCCGCATCCACAGCTTATCAATTTCCGTTTTCGACCAGCTTCAGCATCCATCATTCACAGACTCTCGTAGTCCATTTGCTTTTGCATTGCACATTCATCACATTGCATGAATGCATATAACATTTTTTTGCTTCGATAGACGTGCCAAGTGCCGGTCTCATCACTGCCAAAAGTTTCTACATCACTAGTCATATTATTATAACATGCATTCGTGTGCTTTCTTGTCATTCACCATAGCATTTGCATATAATCATTACAATTGCAATCATATCATTCCACATCTAACCATGCATTTCATCGCGGTGCTCGCATCTAAGCAATACAATTCATATCTTATCTGCATCCACGTACAACCGTTTGTCGACTTTCTCATTCCATCAGGTACAACACCCATGGTATACCCATTTCATTCATCATTCCCCAGATACCAATCATTGCACGCTGGTCGCATGCATAACATTGTTCGCTTCGATGGATGTGCCAAGTGCCGGTCTCGTCGTTGCCCAAAAAAAAGGTTTTTTTCACATCACTAATCATATCATGGTACCATGCATGACATTCGCATCAAAGCATTACATTTGCATCACATTCACACTTTGCACTTCATACACTCATTATATAACAAAAAAAAAAAGCAAAAAAAAAACAAAAAGGAGGAAAATTGCTCATTCCATTACATTCATCATTAATCAGCACAATCACATTCATATCTTATCTACATTCACATACGCTGTTTGTCAACCTCCATCATCTGCCACGTTTCATTCAGCCCATCGGACACCTACCATTTCACATGCTGCACGCATGCATCGTTCATCGCATTTTCAAATATGCCAGATATAGATAGCTTTTCCCTTCTCAGGTAAATGCATTCATTAGGTATGTCCTAGGCAAGTACGCCATGTGTCAATCCCAACAATTTGTTCCCTCAAAGTCAGTGCCCCAAGCACTGGTCTCATACCACAATTCAGAATATCAATACTCCTTTAGACCCCCAGTGGTCCCTCAGAGCCCAAGCGCTCCTTCAGACCCCAGTGGTCCCTCAGAGCCCAAGCGCTCCTTCAGACCAACAATGGTCCTTCAATCCAAATCGCACGTCGCGTTAATCGAGCAACCGACGGATCATCCGATCCCAGGTCCTTCAGACTAGCTGTGTCCGCCTAAAAAACACAGTGCATGTCCTTCGAGGTGTGCAAATCAGGTCAACGATCTGACCTTGCCCCCATGGCCGCTCGAAAAAGGCCACCCCCCAAGCAGACCGTTTTACTAGTACCAATGCTAGTTTGCGCTCCATCAGACCCATTGGTCCATCAGGCTTAGGCATGCCCTTCAGACCTCGTCGGTCCTTCAGTCTAACTCCAGTCAATGCGCCAAGCATCGATTGCAATTAGACCATCAGAGCCCCAGTGCTCCATCAGATCCCCGTGATCCTTATTTACTTTTGATCTATGTTAGTCCAATCTTTCAAGAATTTTGTTAAAAAAATCGTAGTCTTGACAAAATTAGTGTTTTTTTTTTATCTTTATTTCTATTTTACTGGAAAAAATTTGAAAACCCTTCATATTTTCTAGTAAATATAAATAAAGAGGGGCAGCTGTCATACCCTAATTTTGTCCGGCTAATTGAAAAAATCCAAAAAGTTCGTATTCTCGTTGTGTCACGTATCGTTTTTAAGCGCATGTATCTTTAGCGTTCTAGTGTGACGATTATTTCGACGATCGTTTAATTTTAGTGTGTAGCTATCGTTGTTGGTAAAAAAAAAATAATACAAATAAAACATAATCCAATAAAGTTGAATAATCCAAAGTGTTATTATATAACCGGTTTCTTTACAAACATGTGAACCAAAAAACCAAAAATTGCAAAATCAAAAGAAGAGAGGGGGCGCAGCATGCTGGCTGCTTGCCCTAGGGTTGCCCTTTTGATCCTCTTTTCTTCCCCCTTGTCCTTCCTTTGACTGTCCTTGGCACCCTAAAATTGCCCCAGCTGTTGTCCTTTTTATTCCCCCAAAGATGCTGTCCTTTTGATGCCATCCATTTGCCCTAATTGCTGGCTGCCATCAGCACCAATTCACCTATAAAAACCAAACAACAATGAACAGTAGAGCAGAGGAGAATCAACAGAAAATTGAAACCAAAATACGCTCAAAATAGGCACACACTAATATCCACAATGACCGAAAAACACACGACACACCCACACACAATCACTGGAGGAAAGATCTGAAACAATGTTAAGAAATCAGGAAAGAAAGAAAAAGGGGGCGTGAAGCTTCGGCCACCTTGTGGTGGTCACCACCGAAGCTCCGCCACCAAACACCACAATAGCTGCAGTAAAAAAAACCACCACAGAACCACCGCCCCACCATCGGAACCACCCTTCACCGTTCGCCCTCCTCATGCACCACCACCAAACCTCCTTCCCAAACAGCCACCAAATCACTCAAACCGTTCACCCTTTAACCCTCCTCTCTCCGCCGTCTTCCCGTTTTGCCCCCTCCACCACCGTGTCGGTACCAACACGAACATCTCCCACCGTCGTCGTTTCCACCATCGCCGGTCACCACGCAACATCATCATCCCCTTCGCGCCGCCACGAGTCACCGACTCATCGCCGTCGTAACGTCACCATCAACGCCGTCGCCTTCGCCAGAGACGAGCTCACCACCACCGCATACACCACCGGCCAAGGGAGGGCCGGTCACCCTCTCTGGAGCCGTCGCACACAATCGTCGTACGTCTTCCCACCGTCGTTCTCTTTCTTTCTCTGGACATCTCACGCTCTCTCTGCTAAAAACGGAGGTGAGGTTAAAATTGGAGATAGGGATGAGGTTTTTTTTGTAGATCGGTTGTGAAGAGGAGGAGGGAGAAGTTGAGAGTGGCGGAGGAAAGAGGGAGAGAGGGATCCGGTTCATGGTGGTGGAGGGAGAGGAGAAGAGAAATAGATAGCTTATGCGTGAAAAAAATTGAAATTAGGGTCAGGGATTGGAAGGTACGGCGCTGAGTGATGGTTTAGGTTAAGGGAAGTTAGGTTTATTCTGACTATAGGGTATTGGGCTTGGGTCGTGGGCTGTGTGGCCTTATTTTCGTTTAGAAATTAGGTTCATAATCACACCCCTGGATTTCGTAATGCGCCCTCCTTTTTTTAAAATCATATTGATCTTCACGCCCCAGATTCCATACGGCCCATTCCCATTTTTTTGCAGCCCAGCCTACAAAAACAAGCTGGGCTCGCTGTTTGCACCTCCCTTTTTAAAACTACAACCTCCTGCTCCTTTTCACACCCCTTTTTAAATATGCACCCCCTACTTCTCCCTTTTTTTTTTAAATTTCTTTTCCATAAATAAACGTTTTCTTTCACAAACCTATTTCTTCCCAAGTAACAAATAAACGTTTTCCCAAACATAAAAAATGGTTTGTTACTAATGGTCACTCTGAGCTTAGCTTGTTTGACCGTTAATAACAGCTTCAGTTTTCAAACGAGCTGTGAGTGACGACCACTCTGAGTTTCACTTGTTTGGTCGTCACGAATACTTCTCCTAATTTCAAAAATAAATAATTAAAAAAACACCAACACACAAACTTTTTCTACCAAGAACTACGTGTGATTTGATTCTCTACCAGGAGATACGTAGGAGCATAGGGCGGCCGACCTCTGTCAATTGTATTAATAAAAAACCTTTTTTTTCGCTTTTAATTCACTTTTCTCCTTTTTCTCAAAAAGAACAAAAACAACTAACTGTTTATCGAGTCTTTTTATTTATTTATTATTATAAGGGTAAAAACATTATTTTTGAATTAATGAATGTTTACACATTTAGTTAAAAGGTAACCTTCCTTAGGAAGGATGTCGTAGGGTGCTAATACTCTCCCTACGCATAAACGACTCCCGAGCCTAAACCTGGTCCGCAAAACCCCCTTATCCACTCAATAGGGATTTTCCAATGTTTTCCCTTGCTTCATTTCAAGAACTTCTAAGAATCCCTCCTCCGGATTTTTTGGTCGCTACACAAGATATCCATGCTATCATTGTTGCTTAGCTCGGAAGCACACAGAACAACTTTGATGAAAGTGCTCAACGAGGCTCATGTTGCAGAGGATATCACAGTGATTCAGTTTGATGGGATTGTGGGGAATATAGTGGCTGCAAATCACCTAACATTTGCCGATGATGAGTTGCCTTCAAGCGGAAAAGAACACAATCAAGCTCTGCACATCTCGGTAAAGTGTGGAGACTATGTGCTGGCCAGAGTACTAATTGACAATGGGTCTTCATTGAACGTGATGCCGAAGTCAACTATGGATAAGTTAGACGTTGATTGCTCCTACATGAAGCCGAGTTCGACACTGGTGCGGGCCTTTGATGGGTCCAAAAAGGAAGTTCTGGGGGAAATGGAATTTCCCATCCAGATTGGTCCCGAAGTTTTCTACATCAATTTCCAAATCATGGATATTACGTCCTCATACAGTTGTTTGCTGGGCCGACCATGGATCCATATGGCTGGAGCAATCCCTTCTTCTTTACACCAGCGGGTCAAATTCGGGGTTGACGGCCAGGTCGTGGTAGTATTTGGTGAGGAAGAGACTCTGGTTAATAAGCAATCAGAGTTCAAATATGTGGAAGCTGCCGAAGAGTCTTTGGAAACAGCCTTTCAGTCTTTGGAGATCGCCAATGTAGTATTTGAGAGGACCAAGGAGGAGGAGATGGTTGCTAAGATCATGTTAGCCCAAGGATATAAGGTTGGTTCTGGCTTGGGAAAGTTTGGTCAGGGAATTCTAGCTCCCATTCAACTGAAGGAAAACAAGGACCGTTGCGGGCTGGGATACACCCCAAGTGAGGAAGAAAGAAGAAAAATGGCAGATGAACGAAGGGGCAGATGGTTGGCCAAGTCCAAAGGCCAGGATCCATGGCCCCAGAGGATTCCAATTTGCGTCATCAGTCAAAGTTTTGTGAGTGCTGGTTTGTTGGATCCCAATCAATATGCTGTCATCAAGGATGGTTCTGAGCCTGAAGAGGGTGGTGCAAGTTTGGTTCGATGCTGCGGTGCCAGTGAAAAATTAAAGAATTGGAAGGCTGCTGATCTTCCTGTGACTTTCAATTTAAAGTAATCATTTGTAATGCAACCCTGTGGCTCTCTGCCCAAGGCCATAGGACAAGTTGTTAGGGGCGAGCATGTTTTTATTTTCAGAATCATCATCATTAATAAAAACGTTGTTTTTGAATTTCAATCAATAAAAATCAATCCTTTTCATCTCATGTGTCTTTTCCTCGCTTTATTATTGTTTGCTTGCTTGTCTCGCCTTTCAGTCTGCTTTTTTGCTTCGGCAAAATGCAGATCCACAGCAACTGTCTCCCAAAATAACAGTGCCAGCAGTCCAAATTTTTACTTTGATCACCCTATTAATCAAGCTGAGGGGGATGTTGAGGAAGACTGGGAAGCTCCTTCAGAACTCACGAGGTTAATGAAACAGGAAGAAAGGGTAATTCAGCCACACGGAGAATCTACTGAAGTGATCAACTTGGGTACAGCTGAGAGCAAGAAAGAGGTCAAAGTGGGTACCGCCATGAATGACGAGGATCGCATGAAGTTGGTTCAGCTGTTGCACGATTATATGGATGTGTTTGCATGGTCCTACCAAGATATGCCTGGGTTGGATACTGACATTGTGATGCATAAGTTGCCAGTCAAACCTGAATGCCCGCCTGTGAAGCAGAAACTTAGAAGGATGAAGCCTGAGATGTCCCTAAAGATTAGGAATGAGGTAAAAAAGCAGTTTGACGCCGGATTCCTAGCGGTGGCCAAATACCCACAGTGGTTTGCCAATATTGTCCCGGTTCCGAAGAAGGACGGGAAGGTCAGAATGTGCGTTGACTACCGAGATTTGAATCGTGCTAGTCCTAAAGACGATTTTCCTTTGCCCCACATTGATGTCTTAGTGGATAGTACAGCTCAACACTCGTTATTCTCCTTCATGGATGGATATTCGGGATATAATCAGATCAAGATGGACCCCGAAGATATGGAAAAGACAACTTTCATAACGTTTTGGGGAACGTTCTGTTACAAGGTCATGCCATTCGGGTTAAGGAACGCTGGTGCAACCTACCAAAGGGCCATGGTCATGCTGTTTCACGACATGATGCATAAGGAGATTGAGGTTTATGTGGATGACATGATCGCAAAATCTAAAACCGACGAGGAGCATATTGTCAATCTGCAGAAGCTCTTTGAACGGTTGAGGAAATATAAACTCAAGTTAAACCCGGCCAAGTGCACGTTTGGGGTGAGATCAGGGAAGTTGTTAGGCTTCATTGTCAGCCAGAAGGGAATCGAGGTGGATCCAGACAAAGTAAAAGCCATGCTCGAGATGCCGGTGCCCAAAACAGAGAAAGAAGTCCGTGGTTTCCTCGGAAGGTTGAATTACATCTCCCGATTCATTTTCCAGTTGACTGCTACTTGTGAGCCGATCTTCAAACTTCTGTGCAAAAATCAAGAGTTGAAGTGGAATGACCAGTGTCAAGCTTCCTTTGAGAAAATCAAGGTGTACTTGCAGAATCCACCAGTCTTAATGCCACCTGTGTCAGGAAGGCCTCTCATCTTATACCTTACAGTGCTAGATAATTCAATGGGCTGTGTGTTGGGGCAGCATGATGAATCCGGGAAAAAAGGAGTATGCCATATACTATCTTAGCAAAAAGTTCACCGATTGTGAGACAAGATATTCTATGCTGGAAAAGACTTGTTGTGCTCTAGTTTGGGCTGCTCACCGTTTAAGGCAGTACATGCTGAGTCCCAAGAAAGTGAAAGGTGGAGAATGATCTTCGACGGTGCGTCAAATGTATGGGGGCATGGGGCAGGTGCTGTGTTAATATCTCCTGACAATCGCTTCGTTCCTGTCACTGCAAGGTTGAGCTTTTATGTCACAAACAACATAGCAGAGTATGAAGCGTGCATCTTGGGTATTCAAGCAGCCCTAGAATGGAAAGTTAAAAGGCTAGATGTGTATGGAGATTCAGCCCTGGTTATTCATCAAGTAAGAGGAGATTGGGAGACCAGACATCCCAAACTGATTTCTTATTGTGTTTATGTGCAAGAGTTGATGGAGTCTTTTGACGAAATCACTTTCAAACACATCCCTCGAAGCGAAAACCAGCTGGCTGATGCATTGGCAACTTTATCATCCATGTTCAATATCAATTGTGATAAAAGCTTGACTCATGTCACAATCCAGCACCGGAGTCTACCTGCGCATCACTACTGCACAGCCATAGATGAAGAGCCGGATGACAAGCCTTGGTATCATGATATCAAACAGTACATCATCAGCAGAGAATACCCTCCTGGGACATCTGAAAATGACAAGAGAACTCTTCGGCGACTGTCAAGGAATTTCTTCCTCAGCGGTGAGGTTCTCTACAAAAGGAATTATGACATGGTCTTCTTAAGGTGTGTTGCTAAAGAAGAAGCTGAAAGAATCATGAAGGATGTACACGAGAGCTCATTCAGAACTCATTCCAGTGCGCATACTATGGCTAGACAGATTTTAAGGGCGGGCTATTACTGGTTGCAGATGGAAGGTGACTGCTACAGCTTTGTCCGAAAGTGCCACAAGTGCCAAATCTATGCTGACCACATTCATGTGCCGCCTGCCAAATTGAATGTTCTGACTGCATCCTGGCCGTTTTCAATGTGGGGAATGGATGTCATCGGTCCCATTGAACCCAAAGCATCAAATGGGCATAGCTTCATCTTGGTCGCCATTGACTATTTCACGAAGTGGGTTGAAGCTGCCTCATATTCTGGTGTAACCAGTTCAGTGGTTGCCAAATTTGTGAAGAAGGATCTGATCTGCCGTTATGGTCTTCCTAACAAGATCATCACCGATAACGGCAGCAATCTGAATAGCAAAACGATGAAGGACCTGTGCGCAGAGTTCAAAATTCAGCATCATAATTCTTCCCCCTATCGACCCAAGATGAATGGAGCAGTGGAGGCAGCTAACAAGAACATCAAAAAGATTGTGCAAAAAATGGTGGTCACATACAAGGATTGGCATGAAATGCTTCCCTTTGCTTTGCATGGCTATCGTACTTCAGTGCGTACCTCAACTGGGACAACTCCTTTCTCTCTGGTATACGGGTCAGAGGCGGTCCTCCCAATCGAGGTTGAGATACCATCCCTACGGGTACTCATGGAAGCTAAACTGGAAGAAGCAGAGTGGGTACAGGCTCGTCTGGATCAGCTAAACCTCATTGAGGAAAAAAGAATTGCAGCTTTGTGTCATGGGCAGCTGTACCAACAAAGAATGAGAACAGCTTTTGACAAGAAAGTCCGGCATCGTGAATTCAAGCAGGGAGATTTGGTGCTTAAGAAGAGCTTGCCCATCCAGACTGATCCCCGAGGGAAATGGACACCCACTTATGACGGTCCGTATGTGGTCAAGAAAGCCTTTTCTGGAGGAGCACTGATACTCACGAACATGGACGGAGAGGATTTAAGGAACCCAGTCAATTCCGATCAAGTGAAGAAGTATTCTGCCTGAAAGAAATAGTCGAAAAAAGAGAAAGACAAGCCAAGTAAGAGTTAGCTCGCTAGGTTGAAAACCCGAAAGGGCGGCCTAGGCAAAATCAGAGCGACCGGTTTCCACATTAATAAAGTTCAACTTTCTCATATCTGTTCACTCTTTTATTTTCTGCTTTTTTTTTTGCTCAAAATAATCGTTTTATAATGATGGTGATGATGACCTGTAAAACATGTGCATAAATCATGGAGCATTACAATTACTGCAAAGTCCCTAAAGGTCGCGGAAAAAAGCAATTCCCCAAAACCAGTTAATCATGCAAGAGAAAGTGATTGCACTCACGATTGCTTCAAACGGCGAAGTCAAAGCCAACATGCCCTCGGCCCATGAGCCCCGCAATTCCAGTGGGTTCCTCAGTCTCGTGCCACGAGTGTCGCGGGTTGGCTGAACCAGTAAAAATAAGCCAAAAGAGCAAAAGAAAAAAAACAAACGATCAGAAAAAGAAAGCTGATCAAAGAATGAAAAGCCAAGAAAAAACAAACAGTCAGAGAAAAGAAAGCTGACAAAAGAAACGAAGAATCAAGAATAGCATCCCATTGCATGCATCATTCCACTAAATCATCACATCGCATGCACTCACATGACATGCATTCGCATAACAGATTTTGCATAGCATGCATTCATATTCCATGCACCATGTCTTGCATCTGCTAACGTGTGCAGGTGTCCTGGATCAGTGCAATGGCATTGATCATCAATCAGAGCAAGCTGAAGAAAGGTCCGCTAACCTGAGCAGACATCCTGGATCAGTGCAATGGCATTGATCATCAATCAGAGCAAGCTGAAGAAAGGTCCGGTAACCTGAGCAGACATCCTGGATCAGTGCAATGGCACTGATCATCAATCAGAGCAAGCTGAAGAAAGGTCCGCTAACCTGAGCAGACATCCTGGATCAGTGCAATGGTTTGATCATCAATCAAGAGAAAGCTGAAGAAAAGTCCGCTAACCTGAGCAGGCATCCTGGATCGGTGTGGAAGTATTGACCGACTAAAGGAAACCAACTGGATTTTGGAATCCCCTCTAGACCCACGTGTCCCCAGCAAGATTAAGTTCACCTTGTATGCGAGCTGCAGGTAAGTCCCCCTGACCTCAATAGGTCTAGTCGAAGAGGATAGCTGTGTTAGCCTAAAACATGGCACAGTCCTAGGGAAATATCGAGATCCAGACTTGATACAGCACCCTCCCCTAGTCGCTCGCAAGACCACCCCTTTGGAGCCCACGTGCTCCCAGGCCCAAGTGCAAGCTCGGATCATTCGCGATTCGTTGAAAGGCTTTAGGCAGCCTCCGTCGCCGGCTTAACGAGGGCCGGCACCCTTTTTGCTTCCCTTTTTATTGCTTTCTTTATTGCTTTCCGCTAGCTTATTGAGGGTTGGCACCATTTAGTTTCCTGCCTACTGAGAGTTGACGATTCATCCATTGCATTCACCTCGGGCTAACACCCAATAAAAATAGAAAAAGAAAAAAGAGGAAAATTCGGGTTTCCCTAAGTAGACAAAATCGGTATAATTTCTGAATTCTTTATCTTCATTTTGCCTTGGAATATGTTTCGGCCAATTCATATTCCTCGTTAAAGTTCAGATAAAGAGGGGCAGCTGTCATACCCTAATTTTGTCCGGCTTAGGTCAAAACCCTAATTTTCCACAAAAAAATAAATAAATTGAAGAATGAAGAGCATCATGCATTGCATTTTGGGTCCTAGAAGTCATTCCAAGGTCTTTAAAATCATTTTTAGGGTTGGAATGCACTTTTTAGGCAAATTAGGGTTTTAGGGTCAAAAAGGACATTTTGGTCATTTTTCGCAAAAAGATGATTTTCTCGCCAAAAATGCACATCCACAAAAAGTACATCTTTATTCTATCAAGGATAATTTTTGTACAATTTTTTAGAAGGAAAACCCTAGTCAAAAATAATTAAAAATGTATTTTTCCATTTTTAGTGCATAGAAAAATAAAAAGGTCCATTAAATATTCCTCAATTATTAAATGACAATTTTATTGTCATAAGTGACTAGAGGGAATATTATGGTGCCCAAAAAATATGTGACACATTTCCAATAGGTGCACTTTTATTCCGATGACCAAAATTCAAAAACTCAAAAAAAAGGAAGTGTCCTCAATAAGACAAAAGACCAAAAACAAGTTTTTTTCCTCTCTCTCTCTGTCTCTCTCTCTCCCCCCCACAATTTCGAAATTCTCTCTCTCTCTCCCCCTCACATTTTCGAAACCCCCCCTCTCTCTCTCTCCCTCTCACAAAATCCTTTCTCACTCTTCTATTGTACTATTATTCCTTATCTTGAAGGAATATGCCTTGTACCATCCTTAAACCTTCTCCTTTGGTGCATATCACCAATTCTCACTCACTCTCATGAAGATTCATGCCCTCTTTGGTAAATTACCTCACTCACTTACACTAACCTCTTCATAAGAAAACACAAATTTTCCTCTTTGAGAACAATCCATCTCAATAATACCCCTAACCCTACCACACATGAGAATTCCATTCCCAAAATAAATAAAAGTTCATTTTTCTTTTCCTCTTTTTCAACCATTCTCATCAATTCTGAAGGAGTTTCCCAGTCATCCTCAACATCCTCCTCAGCTTGATTAACGGGGTGATTAAAATTAACATATGAACCGTTGGCATCATTATTTTCAAAGATATTCATTTTAGATCTGCATTTGCGGGAATAGAAAGAAATGAACAAGCAAAATAGAAACACAAGATGAAGACACATGATAATGAAAAGCAATTTTATTCATTTGAGAGTCTGAAACAACATTTTATTGATAGATGATATTCGAAGGAAAAAATATGCATGCCCTTATGAAATATTCTAGGGCCTTGGGCAGAGCCAAAGAATTTGCATTACAAAATCATTACTTTGGAATGAAAATAACAGGGAAATCAATGATCTTCCAATTATCAAGCTCTTCATCTGCAGCACTGCGACGCACCAAGTCCACACCTTTGTCTTCCATAACTGATTCTTCCTCAATGACGGCCACCTGATTGGGGTCCAGCATACCCGCGCTCTTGAAGCTCTGGGAGAGATCATAGATAGGAACCTTCTTCACGCTTGGTTCTCGCCCCTGAAGCTTAGCTAGCCTCCTTTCTCGCTTTTCCTCAGCCATTCTCTTCTTATCAGCTTGAGTGGGCCAATACCCTAACCCACGCCTATCCTTGTACTCTCGCAGCTGAACCGGCGCCAGAATTCCCTGCTCGGACTTTCCCAACCCTTTTCCAATCTGGTAACCATTTTTCAACATGACCTTGGCTACCATGATAGCAGCGTTAGATATCTTTGGTGCAGGCAATGGGGCTTCTTCTCCCACGAAAGCAGCATTTGCAATTTCGAGCGACTGAAAGGCAGATTCAAGTGACTCCTCTGCAGCCTCAATGTATTGAGAAGGATGAGGCTTGCTAACTATGAACTATTCTTCTCCAAAAACGACTATCAGCTTGTCGTCGACTACAAACTTAAGCTTTTGGTGGAGGGATGAAGGAACAGCGCCGGCAGCATGAATCCAGGGTCTCCCCAGGAGACAGCTGTAGGATGGTGCAATGTCCTTGATCTGAAAATTCACATAAAATACTTCTGGCCCTATCTGCATCTGGAACTCCATTTCTCCCATAACCTCCTTCTTGGATCCGTCAAATGCCCTAACTAGTGTTGAGCTAGGCTTCATATACGAACAGTCTACATCTAGTCTGCTCATAGTAGATTTGGGCATGACATTCAAAGAAGATCCATTGTCGATGAGGACCCGAGAGAGTGTATATTCACCACATCTAACTGAAATGTGAAGTGCCTGATTATGCCCCTTCCCCTCAGGGGTGAGCTCATCATCAGTAAAGGTAATATAATTGGATGCGACAATATTCCCTACGATGCCATCGAGCTGGTCAACAGTGATGTTCTGGGCTACATGGGCTTCATTTAATACTTTCATTAGAGCTGCACGGTGGGCCTCAGAATTGAGCAGTAGGGACATGATAGAGATCTTTGCAGGAGTGTGGTGCAGCTGGTTCACCACTTTGTAATCACTCTGCCGCATGATCTTCAAAAATTCCGTGGCTTCTTGCTCTGACACCTTCCTACTTTCCTTGGGCTCTTGCATTACACCTTTACCTTTGCGAATCCTTTCCTCGTCTTCCTTTGAGGGACCTTCTTTCAGGACTTCGAGGACATAAACACGTCCGCTTCTAGTGACTCCACTGCTTCCCGCAATGTTTGTGACATCGGGAACAACTTGAGGCTTCTGAATTGGAACTAACACCCCATAGCTCCACGGAACAGCACTGTTCTTTTGATAAGGAGCTGGGACAGGAATCACAATGGTCTTAGGTCTCTCCGCGATCGGCTTTCGGCTATACGGGACCTCAATAGGTTTCTGAACACTTCTATTCTTATCTGATTGGAGAGTCAGCACATTCTCCTCTTTCTCTTGCACACCCATTTGGATTATATGACGATCCAGTAGGTCCTGCAAAACTGTCTTGAAGGCCTCACATGCCCTGGCACAATTAACATCAACACAGACTTCTTTCTGAGTACAACCTCTCTTGATGACCCCGAACTTCCACAGCTCTGCCTGAATAACCTCTAAGGGTGTCTGGATACACTCCACAGTTCTGATTAAGGATTGGCCCCCCATATCATGGATGGCATTGGTTGCAGGTTTCTCATGACCAGGCAGCGGATTAGTTGTGATGCTTGGGCTTTCTTGTTTGAAGGTTATCCCTTTGGTATCAATCAGATCTTGCACTACAATTTTAAAGGCCTTGCAGTCCTCAACAACGTGTCCAACTGCCCCTTCATGAAATGCACAGGTAACATTGGGATTATAGCCTCGGAAGTAGGGTGGCTGGACCGGTTTCATGGGCCTGGTATTGATGAGCTTGTTTGTGGCAAGATAGCCGAAAGGGTCAGTATAGGACATGGGGATGGGATCAAAGGTGGTCTGTTTTTTGTCTTGGTAGTTTTTGTGGTAGTTACTTTGTGGTGGACGTGTTGGTTGTGTTTGAGTGGGGACAGAGATATTTTGTGGTTGATAAGGTGGGCTTATGGTGATGGTGTTGGTCTCTCCTTCTTTCTTCTTCGAAAATCCGGAGAATGGCTTCTTGTGGGTGGTTGTACCTGCGGAACCATGGGCAATCTTGCCGCTTCTCAGTCCATTTTCTAGTCTTTCACCGATGATTACCATGTCTGAGAAGTTGGAAGATACGCTGCCGATCAACCGATCATAGTATAACGGTGGCAGGGTTTCCATGAACATGAAGACCAGTTCTTTCTCCAACAAAGGGGGTGTCACCTGTGCAGCCAAAGCCCTCCACCACTGGGCATACTCCTTAAATGACTCATTGTCTCTTTTTGCCATGCTCTATAACTGTGTTCTGTCAGGCGCCATATCCGTCTTGTACTGGTACTGTCTGAAGAAGGCATCAGCCAAGTCCTTCCAACAATGGATATGGGACGGTTCTAGCTGCATGTACCAGTTGAGGGATGCCCCGGCAAGGCTCTCTTGGAAATAATGGATCAACAACTTGTCATCATGAGAATGTGCAGCCATTTTTCTACAGTACATGGTCAGATGGCTTTTAGGGCAAGTCACACCTCGGTACTTGTCAAAGTCAGACACTTTGAATTTAGGAGGTAAAAACACATCAGGGATGAGACACAGATCACGGGCTTCTCTTGCTCTAGAGCTCGACCCATCAATGATTCTTAAGCGCTCTTCTAACATATGATACCTGTCTCTAGCTTGAGGAGTTTCAGCAGGATAGTTCTGAGGTAAACCATTCACACCGTAGTGAGGATTACTCATCGACACTACGGCTGGGTTCACGTGTGGGTCACGTGAGTGAGTGGTATTCCCAGGAATTGGTCCCTGAATTGGGGGATGGACCGTTGCTGGTGAATGAAAGCCAAACGGGGTTCCCGGCGGAATAGGAATCTGAATTTGGCCCTGAGGCATTCCCGCTCCTCCACTATTTGCGGCTGAGATGGGTTGGACTTGCTCTGAAACCCTAAGGGGATTACTTCCTGCATTAGCCTCGGCTCCTGGAGGTGTGTATCCGGGTGGGAGTCCCCAAGGCATCCTATGCGTAGCTGGTTGGCCCTGGTTGTTGGTCCCTGAAGTATGAGCAAAGGTGTCAGTCTCAAGACTCGGAGGAGGGAGAGCGACAGCAACTTCGGTAGTGACGGCGGGATTTCCAGCGGCAGTTCCGTTCCTCAAAGCTTGTAGTATCCCCATCATTTCAGTCATTTGTGTTTCCATTGCCCCAATTTTCTTTCTCAATTCCAGATTCTCCTGAGCCAATTGCTCTGGATTGGGAACCTCAGCAGTTGGGTTACCATGGTCTGATTCACCACTTCCTAAGTCTTCAATAACAGGACGGTCCGAGTCATTCTGGTTAGTTGCCATGAGCCTTGCTTGCAGACGATTCATGTATCGATGTTGGCGAACCAGCTTGCCTTTTCTATTGATGGAACACAATTCATGAGCGCGGGAATCACATAAATGAATGCAGATGCAATGCGATATGTATGATTTTATGTTTGTTTTGGTGTCGGGAATCGCGGTGCAACTCGTCTTGTCATAGGCGTGTAAGTTTAAAGCTCTAACACTTTTTTTTTTAATTTTGGTTGCAACGAGGTTGGAAGCAATAGACAAAACAAACACACTTTATTCAGAAGGAAGGAGTACTACAACTTCAAACTCGAAAGAAAAGCAAAGTACAATATCCTGAAGAAAATTATAATTAATTTTTTTTTTTAGAGAAAATTTGCAATTTCCTAAGGATTATTACAATGCTCTAAAGTGAACTTCAAAGGCATATAGCTTTCAATTTCTCCTTCCTTTTTCTCTTCTTGCTTTCAGCTGGCCCCTTGGGCTTCTCCATGAGTTCTTCCGTCAGAATCTTGCAGTACTCAACAAACTCACACACCTTGGCTGGAGAGTTGAAAGGGTTCATTTCCGCTTCTTGGGAACATCCCTCACAGCTTGGTTAGCTAGTCCTGCTAGCTTTGAAAATTTGCTCCTCCAAAGCTGAATCTCATCCCTTAGCTCCTTGACAATCTCTTGGTCTTCTATTTTGCCAATTAATGCCTTGAAACGTTTCTCCCAATACTGGGCTTCTGCTTGCACTTGCCCATAAGATTCCCTTAGGCATCGGAGATTCCTCTTCAATTCCTCCGTCCATTCTTGTTCAAACCCTAAAGCTTGTTGATACTCTTTCAAGATCCCTATGATAGACTCTCTATCTTGCCTGATGCTTTTCACTTGGTTCTCCAATTCAAACTTCATCACTTGGAATTCCTCTTTTGACTTAGCTAGCGTATCTCTAACCATTTTCTCATTCCTCCATGACTTGGCATATAGTTTCTTCCATTCATTTGCTTCTGCCACAGCCTTATTCATCTTTGAGGCGCACCTCTTTACTTCCTCTTTAACACCTTTCAAATGTTTTTGAATTTCCCTCTTTCTCTCTTCTTCTATTTCAAGCTTCCTATTGGTTGCTTCAATAGCTGCGGCTTGGAGAGCATTTTCATTTTCTAGCTTCCGCTTGCCTTGCATCACCTTTCCCAATCTGTTTTGCAAATCCCTTTTCTCTTCTTCCGCTTTAGATAAGGCCAACTTAGCCTCTTCTAGTTCTTCAATGAGGGGAACGTGAGGTTCCGGCATTTTCTCTTCAAGTGATGGCACCTTTTGGTTGGATGATCGAGTTTCCTTAATCCTCTTTTCAAGCCATTGAGTGAAGGAGATAGCAGTGGTCCTTTTAGACAACTCGCCTTTGTCCTTCCGCACCACGGTTTCCCAAGCTTGCAAGACTCGCCGAAGTAAGTCCTCGTCTTTAGGGATCCCCGCATGGAGGTAAAAACGAGACAGCATAGCTTCGGAGGGTGAGTCCCGCATAGGGTACCCGAGTTGTCTCAAGGTCAAGATGGGTTATAATTGATGCATCCCTGTGTTCCCATGAGAGGAACGTTCTGGAAACTGCCACATTGGAATATCACTGAGGGTTTATCTTCCCAACACTTGTGCGAGAACCATCGAATTTGAAGAGCATCGAGGTTCTTGAAAGTATCCTTCCACTCCTGAGGGCTCATAGTCTTCGGATTACAACCCAAGGCATAGGAAAGCGAATCCCTAACATCGCTTTTGTTAATGCACACATGACTGATCAACCAAGCATATAGCACAGGGAAGGAACAACACATCTTATCCTTTCGGAACTCATGATGGCGGGTGAAGGCACGATAGGTCTCTGCGAAAATAGCGGGAACCGGACTGATGGGACTTTTTGCACTCTTGAAAGCTAGGAACACACCAATAGCGGTTTCATCTATATGTTTCTCAATCTGAGGGAAAAGAACAATGCCGAAGATGGTCAAGGCTAGTACTCGCTTGAAAGAAACCCAATCATTTGATACTACATAACTAGTCATCAAACTCTCAAAGTACTCCTGAGGAAACCGAAATATCTTGTTACGCTCAACTTTGTGGGACCGCACCTCTCCTACACTGATTTGTAATAGGGAAGCAAACTTCTCATCTGAATAATACCGCCCCTGATACTGGTAAGGTCTAACCTCTGAGCGATCAAAACCCAGAATCTTCTCATACTCCTCTAGGGTAGGCGCCATTTGGAAGTTCTTGAAAAGAAAACACCTAACCTCTGAATCATAGAACCAACATAGGGCGGCAATGGCACTCTCTTGTTCTTCTAACTGTAATAACTTGCGGATGTTCCCATAAGTCTTGTCGAAGGACCGGAGCTCAATAGGACCTAATAGGGAACCATACTCCTTCAAACTAGTTACATCAATCTTCTTTACAATGGGGAACCTTGAATTGAATGCGGTTTTTCCTTTTGATTCCATATTGCTTTCTTACACCCCTGTGACAAGGTTTGGCGTTATGTTGCCATTTCCGGCAAACAAACTTTAATGCATGAAGAATGCAAATGATGAAAGTTTTTTTTCAAAATTTTTTTTCAGGTGCAAATGCAATGGTGCAAAATGATGTGAATGCGAAATGATGTGTTATTTACATGGAAAAAGGGTAAGAAAATGAGGTTATTGGTGGTATTTTGAACACTTTCAAAGATACACGCTACATGCCACCTCATGTAGGTGTTTATGAGGGGAAAAGAAAATTACTTTCTACAATTTTGAAATAGAGTTTGAGAAAAAGGAATGCCTAAGCTAAAGCAACAAATAAAGGCGTGCCCCCGTGTCCTACAAAGGGTGGGAATCCTAGGGTCTAGAGTCGACGAAAAGGGTAATCCTCCCATGTAGGTTCTAATCACTTCCTCACAATGGCAACCAAGAGCTAAAGTCTCTCTCATGATGACACCCATAATCGTAGAAAGCTACCGAGTGTGAGGCATCATGACAAAGCGTACTCTTGGGCGAAACTTTCATGAGAGCCATACAGACAAAGGTCTACGAATGGCAGTCACTAATCGTTCCCACTCTCCTAGGTTTTTGTTCAAACCTTGGGTTTTAGGCCCCACTCAATGCTCACAAGTATAGGGTGTGAAGTGTGTGTTGAGGGCACAACACCTAGAAATAACTACCCTACCCCACCTGCAAGAAAAACCATGAATAGTCCAGACAAAAAGGTCGTCTACCCTAGGGTTCAGCATGCATACATCATTTCAATATACAAACCATTCTAAGAAGTCAACAATAATTACACACATTGCTTACCTCAAAGAAAAGGAGCCGAGAAGAAGGAATGTTCTAAAATCTAGCAAACAAATGGCATGGAAAATAGAACAAAAGTAGGAAGAAGGGAGGTAAAACAAAGCATGTTAAATCAGCAAAGCAAATCACACATTCAATTAATCGGCTTGACCCACTTAAGAAAAAGAGTCCCCAGTGAAGTCGCCAGCTGTCGCACCCCGAAAAATCCTTGGAGGGATTTTTCTTCGCGCAACTGGATTTTAGAGTCGCCACCAATATTTTATAAAGGTAAAACATCGGGAAACCCTTTTTGGGAAGACAATGGTCTTTGGAACCATGAGATTTGGGTTCGGGGGTCTAATTACGTATGGGGAAGGTATTAGCGCCCCATAACGTCCCTTCAAAGAAGGGTTACCTTAATTAAATATGTGATTTGCAAAGTGGTTTCGGAAAAATGCTTGGTTTTTACCTCTTTTATTGATGAATGACTTAATGAAAAATCTTTAGTTTTTGCGCTTGACGGAGGGGATCCGCTCCTACGTATCTCCCGGTGCGATGGAGAATTCAAAGCAACATAGTTCTTGTTTTTGAAAAATGTTTTATTTTGGAAAAGTGTTTGGTTTTTGAAAGGAAAAATGTTTTGGGTTTGTTGTGCTTGACGGAGAGTATCCGCTCCTACGTATCTCCCGGTGCGATGGAGAATTCAAAGCTACATAGTTCTGGGTTGTCTAAAAAAGGGTTTTTTGTTTTTTATCTTGTTTAATTGTGAGAATTGAGCTCTCATGATGATCAATTGAGCAAAGGCTCCAAGTGATCGCCACTAGTACTTCATTGTTGATAATCATGCAAGCAAAGGCTTCGCAAGACTACTAACAAAGTTTTTGATTTAGTGAAAATCTTTAGGAAAATTAGGCATTCATGATGATCAATTGAGCAAAGACTCCAAGTGATCGCCACTAGTACATCATTGTTGATAATCATGCAAGCAAAGGCTTCGCAAGACTACTAACAAAGTTTGATTTTGAGGAGTTTTCGCAATTGGATTGATTCTTGTTTAGGGAAAAGAAAATCTGTTATTTGGGAAAAAAGGTTTGTGAAAAAATAAGTTTACTTAAGGGAAAGAAACAAAATTTAAAAAGAGAAACAGGGGGTGTTGTGTTATTAAAAGTGAGGTACGGATAGCAAAAGAGGCTGCATTTTTAAAGTAGGGGGTGCGAATAGTGAGCCCAGCTTGTTTTTGTAAGCTGGGCTGCGCTTCTTTTTTAAAACGGAAAAAAAAAGGAATGGGCCGTAAATGGGGTAGGCGCTCCAAGTAAAATGCGGGGGTGTAAATAGAGATCTGAATAATAAAAAATTGTGAAATGCCGAAAATGCCCTCGCACCCCTACTATAAAAACAAAAACCCAAATTTAGAAACCCTAATTTCTTCTCTTCTCTTCTCCACGGCGCCCCACTCTAAAATAGCCACTATGAACCGATCCCCACTCCCTCTCTCACCCTACCCTAATCGCATCTCCTCTCTCCACTATGAACCGATCCCTTCTCTCTCAACTCCATTTCCGTTCTTCCCTCCTTCTCCAACACCAAATCTTCTTCTCTATTTCTCCATTAACCCTTATCTCGCTCTCCACCCCCCTCGCGGCCGTTAACGACGAATATAGAGAAAGGGGGAAGACGATTTCAATGGTGGTGAGAAATGGCCGTGGTGCTGACTTTCGTGGCTGTTTGGTGCGAGGAGAGAGAAAGGGGGGACGTACGAAGGTGAGTTCTATGTCGGTGGACGACGGGGGGGTTGTAGTGGTGGATAGCGCGGTTGTGGCGTATGGTGGTGGGACCGTAGGTGATTGTTGGGTGGTTCGGTGGTGGGGGTTCTATTTTGAGGGGTGATGGTGGTTGGGTGACGGTGGTGTGGCTAACGACGCGGCGGCTTGCGAAGAGGAGGAGCGGTGTGGCCGTTTGGGATCTAGGAGGCGGCGGCGATAGTCAGCGGTGATGTGCCTGGCGGTGGTTAAGGGTGGCTGAGAGGGTTCGGTTTGGTGATTTTTGCGAAGGTTTGACAGTGGCAGTGAGGGTGACTGACGGTGGCTCACGGCGAGGCTACAGCGGTGGCCGGAGGTAAAATCCCTCCCCTCTTTCTTTCTTTTTTTATCTCACTATCGCTCAATCCCCCACCCTTGCATTCGGTTTTGAAAATTTTTCTAAAAGGAACAGAATAAAAAAATTGTTGACATTCCTTAAGCAAAGATAATTTCAAATCATAACATACATGTAAACTGAGTAGCAAAAAAGATTCGAGACTGACCTAAGTGCCAAATTTTTAGAAACAGAACCCTTCGTGTGCTTCAGCTGCTGCCCTTTTAGCCTTTCTGAACCTTAGTAGTTTCAATATGAAACCCTAATTTTGACTCTAAATTTCGTTTGGATTTCTGTGTATATTCAGTGACTGATTGTGATTTTTTTTGTGTATCTGTTACTCTCCCTTTTTTCCTGATTTCTGTTCTGTTGTATTTATAGGCAGAGAATTGTGGTGTAGGGGTGGTGTTGGAGCAGAGGATCAAAGCTCATAGGAGACCAAGTTGTTGGCAGCAGTGGAGCAGCAAGGGATGGCAGCAGGGGCAGCAACCTGTTTTTGCCCAAAACATCAAAGAGCCAAGGGACAAGGAGAAGGCAACCTCAGCTTCATTCTCCAAATGGGCAGTCGCTGCTGCCCTCTTTTTTTTTTTGTTTCAGAAATGTACTTTTCTTGGTTGTTTTTTTCTTCATGTAAATAAAAAAGAGCTGACTTTTCTCTCTTTTTTTTGTACTATTATGCTTTTTTTTAATTTTTTTGTCTATATATGCAACCAATTAAATAAAAGGACAGCTAATTAAAACTGATTTTATGTTACTATTTTTATTTTTTAATAATACTTGAAAGAAGCGGTAAAAACAACACGGACCGACGCAATCACTCGCACACACGTAAGTTATTAAAACCGGTTTCATTTTATCCTCACTTTTCTAAAAAGCGGTAAAATAACGCGCAGTGACACAACTACTCACACGTGACTCGCAACCAACAAGCGCTCGCGTTATTTATTATTATTTTTATTATATTTTTTTTTTGGACTCTTTTTTTGAAAGTAACGAGCGCCAAACAAAATCGTTGTACGAGAGTGCCAAAGACACCCGCGTTTAGAACAATATGCGAAGCGATAAAATTTTGGGATTTTTCAATTAGTCGGACAAAATTAGGGTATGACAGGCCCTACATCGTAAGTGAAGTATACAACGGTGGCGCATACCGTTTGATAACATTCGACGGAGAAGAGTTCGAAACAAAATCAATGGCAAATATCTCAAGAAAAGAAAGTTGGTAGATATGCAAAGGAAAGAAAGTTGGTAGATATAAAAGAAGAATTGTTATGGTGGCTCGCCACATGTTGGCGGCCTGGTGATAAGAACTCACAGATTTTACAGATAGGAAAATTCCCAATACTAGAGCAGCGGCAATTTCGCCTGCTATAACCTCATCTGTCTCAACAGCAGCGAACTCACTCGCCATAGCCTCACCTGCCTCAACAGCAGCAGCCTCTCCCAGTATCTCCAAACCCTCGGAGGGGGACTCCATCGAAGGGCATACTTCTGATACAGTCGCCCCCACTTCAGCCACGACGTCGTCCCTGAGGTGTGTAACTTCCTCGGCAGTAGGGGCGTTGCTGGAAGGTGGAGGGTCAAGAGAAAGTGATGGCTCATCAAGCATGACTTCAGCAGGGGCCTCAACATTCTCTTGGTCCGCACGGGCGAGGGTTTGCTCAAAAGATAACCTCGAGGCTCCCCATCCCTTGACGGCTTGGCGTAGAGCAGCGCGGCTCTTATCTAGGTCCGCCTCTAAGCCAGGTCGCTGGGGGAGGAGGTGTGCGAGGGGAAGATCTGATGCTGAGCTGCGATGAAATAGTTGAACAATATCAGAAGAAAAGGCAGTGAGCTTATCTGTTCCCGCCAAATGTTGAGGTGTGAGTGAAGCTAGTTCCGCCTGGAGGAAAGTGATATGATCTTCAACGGTTTTGATTCTACGAGCAATCCTTTCCCGTTCAACAATAGTCTCTTGCTTGATCTGCCTGAGAGAGACGAAGGTCGCTTTGTAACCATCCTTCTCAGCACGAAGGGAATCCATCCGCTGCAAAGAGGCCAAGGCTCGATCCCGAGTGGCTGTAGCTCGGCCATATAGACTGGAGATTTCCCCAAGCTGCAGAGCAATTTCCTTAAGGGCATCTTTCTTGGCGGGAGGAACGTCCGGAGTGTTAGAGACCCGAAACAATGTAGCCCGGAGGGCCGCCACCTGGTCCGGATCTGTGGGAATTCCCCCAACCAAGGATGCCTCCACCTGAGCGAGGTCAACCTCTGTTGAAGAAGGGGTCGTTTCTGGAGCCTCGAGGCTCAGAAAATAACGCTGCAACTCCTCATCGGTGATTGCCGGCGAAGAGAGGTTCTCAGCTTGATCTTCAACAGGGGAGTTAGCCTCCGTAAAGGTAGGAGGATCGGCCATTGAAGCAGGCTCCTGCAAGAGAGATGAAGAATGAGAGAGAAGGACGGTTATAGCGGAAACGTTAAGCAGCCTAAAAAAGATGACTTACAGAAGTAGGAATTGGACTGTCATGAAGTGGAGCTTGAGAGGATTGCGGTGATTCGGTAGGAGTACGAAGCCTCTGCGAAGTTATAGAAGAAAATCCAAATAAGGAAAAGCAGATAAATGGCAAGAACGCCCGTAATGCACTAAGAGAAAAACTTACCCTTAACTGTTTGAGAGGTGGAGGTGATGCTCAGTGACTGGGGTAGCAGAAGGAGGCGAGGAGAGTAGTTCTCGGGTTCTGTTTCGCTAGAGGATCGGGACATTATCATCTTCGTCATCGTCGTCATCATCCAAGGAGACTAGGGGAGGAGTTTTAGCTGTGCAAGGATATAGGCCAATAAGCTCATGCCAACAACATAAATAAATAGACAAAGGGCAGAAACTTACCAGTAGCAGATGAGGGTTTCTAGGAGGACTTTAAGCGAGCGGAAGAACGTGGAGGAGGATCGGAGATTAACTGTCTCTTCTTTTTCCTCGTCTCTGTCGCCACACTCGTTGAATGGACAGTCGTGGGAGGTGGTGGACTCACTCGAGCAGCCATCGAGGTAGGCTGAATAGGAAGCCCTTCAGCAGAGGGAAGACATGTGCCCGTACCAGCGGCCACCAGTTAATATGGCTGCTGGTCTCGCTGATCCGATTGCGGTAGACACCCCAAGAGAAGGAAAGGAACGTTGCTTCCTGATTTGCAATGAGCTTAGTGAGATCAGAGGGGTATATCTTCGCTCGACGACGCCTCGGAGCCATAGAATCGTAGGGGATGGGCACATGTTGACCTACACCAAACTGCCGAGCTACAAAGTTTGGATGATAGGGTTCGATGGGGAGAGGATTGGTGTTGGAAGAAAGCCTGGTCCCAGCAACCAAATCACGGGCTACAAGCACACGACTCCAATGCATTATCATGTCATAACTATCCTGAGCAGAGGGATCCAAATCTTTTGGGGTGAAGATCCACTGAGGACCAATGTCGGTTGTCAGAACTGGACACCAATAGAATTCTTTGAAAGGGTCCAGGTCCAGCAATATGCGGAGCACCTCCGCACGCTCCACTGGTAGGACGGGGGTGGCAGCGAGGGCGCCTATGTGGACATGTCAAGGGAAAAGTTGAGCCCAGAACTGTAGAAACCAGATGGGACCTTCGGCCTTCGAATGAAAGCCTTTGTCCTTAACCTGCATAGCAAAGCTATCCAGGCTCTTATAGAGAAGGGCGAGGAAGAAAGGGCCCAGGCGTATTTCTGGCCAGTTTGCAACAGTTGGACGAAAACAGAGAGTTCCTTAACAACACCGAAAGACTTGGTGCTGAAAAAGAATTTATTGAAGAAGTACAGCAAAAATGCATGATGTTCCCCATCAGTGACAGAACCAGCAGATTTGGCGTTCTTGGATAGGAGGTTGGAAAATGCGGGAGCAAAGACAAACGGGGGGTCTTCGCCCACGAAGTCAGGGATGGCGTGAAAATCCAGTAGAGTGGGGGTCACAATGCCCTAAGGAAAGATAAAAGCGTTGACGGTGGTCAACCAGGAGGACATCAACAGAAATAAGAGGTTGGCAGCGTGGGAAACCTTCTGGGTTGACACCATGATCATATCATAGATTCCCCACTCCTTCTAGGAAGCACATTTGTGCGTAACCAAACGGGTTACCCAGGCGTTGTATTCGGCATTGCTCTTGGGCCACCCCTTGAGGTCGACGAACTTTGCCTCGGCGTTGTACCAGGCGAACTTTAGAGGGAGGTCGCAAGAGCCGAACCTTTGTTGAAAAAGTGTGAAGCCATGGTCGGCGCTGGTAGCATTAGGCCACAAAACAGAGAGGGGACCAATGGTAGTAAAGATAGTAGGGACAACGCTCAGTAATAAAGGCAGTAACTGTTTTGTTCAATCACATCACCAGCGCTACAGCGTCTAAAGCGCTACAGCGTTGAAAAATGACCAAATTAAAAACTTAGTGCCTTGACCAATAATCTGAAACACCTAATTCAAGCCCTTTGTTGTGCTTTGAAGCCCCCCATTACTCATGTGAATTTGTTAAATCTACTCTCTCTTTTGAAAAATTCTTTGGCTAATCCAAAAGAAGGCCCCTCTATCCAAAGCCTTAGAAAAATGCTGAAACTGGCTAAGAATTGAACTAAACTTTGATGTCACACACTCACAACTGAGCAGTAATGATGCTATTTTATTGTGACCCACAATGGTGTGTGTAAATGATCAAATTGGCTTATGCATAAGAAATTTTTTGAAATTCTGTTTAATTTAAAGACTGCAGCTAGTTATGTGGTTAGTAGTCTTATTTAAGTGTCATTACTTGGGGACAAGCAATGCTTTAAGTTTGGGGGTGTGATAACTCTATTTCATATAGGTTATTTATGCTCTTAATACTTAAATCAGGCTCACTTCTCAAGTAATTTTAGTACTTAAGCATGTGAATATATGATTAATAGTGTAAATACAGGTTATAAGTCAATTTCCTAAATATTGGGCATAATAGGTGCCTTTGTGAATATATTGATGTTCTGCCTTAGTGCTGCAGCGGTATGCCATCAATGAAACGCTACAGCGTTATGGGGCGGCTGGCAATTGGGATATTTGTGTAACCACTTGTTGAAATGATTAGTCATCACCCTTATCTCTTATCCTCAGCATGACATTGAAGTCCAAGTGGAGTCAACAAGACACTTGGCGCCTCCCAATTGATTCATACTTGATAGTTGGTAATGATTTTAATCATTACCACTTTTTGTAAAGTAGCTTTATAGATAATTAGGATATTATCTAATTAAGATATTATCTAATGAGGATGTTATCTATAAGGGATATATCAAAATCCAAAGGACATAAGTTACATATAGAAATATATACGTAGAGAGAGTTTTAAATTGGGGAGGAGCTAACTTGACAATTTGGTTTTTCCTCCATTGTTATTCCACTCTTGAGCTTTTATTTTTAGTATAGTTTCTAGATTTTATCCAAGGTTTGCTCACGCTTAAATACTTTCAATTCATTACCATTTTATCTCAAATCATTATGTTTACAACTCTACACTTTTATTTGTCATTATACTCGTTTTACTAAGTTGCTAATCACTTAAACTTCTTAGATTAATTCCAATCCCTGTGGGAACGAACTTTACTTATCATTGTATTACTTGTTGCGATTGTGTAGACTTGCACATCACCTTTTCGCACAACAAGTTTTTGGCGCCGTTGCCGGGGATTGCATTTAATTTTTATTGTTTAAGTTGTTAGTAAGCTTAGTGCCTATTTTACACTGGTGTGTTGTTTCTTGTTGCTGCAGCGGTAAGCGCTACAGCGTATGCCCAGGTCTCAACCACCAGAATTTGAGCCATACTCAGAGCCAGAGAGAAGGTTCAGGAAACTAAGACATCTTCAAAGACTCAGAGATAAATTTAGGGAACTCAGACCAACCATGTCAGAGCATAGTCAAAGAACTAATTCTGGTAGAGCTACCACTCCACGTGGAAGATCTAATTCTGGTAGAGAAGGAACTGAACCAGGTGGAAGGGGTGGAGGTAGAACTCATCAACCACCCACTCCCACCTTACATGACCAAGAGGACTAGTACAGAAATCAATTCATAAATGAAGGACCTGCTCAAATGGTAAATGACAAAGATAGACCAATGAGGGACAATGTTGTGTTTGATCCACAAACAATGGAGACAAGCATAGCAAGACCCACTCTCCATACAGCTCAGTTTGAATTCAAACCTATGATGTTCCAGATGTTGCAAACAGTGGGACAGTTTGGTGGTGCTCCTCAAGAGGACCCATATTTACACTTGAAGCAATTTTTGAAAGTCTGCAGTAACTTCATCATTCTAGGGGTAAGTGATGATGCATTCAGACTAAAACTTTTTCCTTGTTCCTTGAAGGATAGAGCAAAGGCCTGGTTAACTTCTCTAGAGCCTAACTCTATCCATACTTGGAATGAAATGGCTGAGAAATTCTTAGCAAAATATTTTCCTCCAAGTAAGAATGCAAGAATGAGGAATGAGGTTACTACATTCAGACAAAAAGATGCTGAAACACTGTTTGAAGCATGGGAAAGATGGAAAGAGCTGTTAAGAAAGTGCCCTCATCATGGTATACCTGTGATTATTCAAATGGAGACCTTCTACAATGGACTAGACCCAACAACCAGACAAATGTTAGATGCTTCTTCAGGGGGTGTGTTACTGAAGACCTCCTACAATGATGCATGTGATCTAATAGATGATATTGCAACAAACAGTTATCAATGGCCTACAGAAAGGTTAGCTCCACAAAAGAAGGTAGCTGGATTGCATGAGATCAGTGAAGTTTCTTCTCTTTCTGCACAGGTTGCCTCTTTGACCATCATGATAAAAGCTATAAGCACTTCAAACGCTGCAGCGGTTGCCGCTACAGCGCCAACAGAAAAAGCTTTGGCTGTTATTGAACAAGCCTCTCTAGGGTCAGTAAGCTGTGTATACTGTGGAGGAGAGCATTTGTATGAAGAATGTCTTGGTAATCCTGTCTCTGTGAACTTTGTGGGTTTCAATAAGAATAATAATCCTTATTCAAATACATATAACCCTGGGTGGAAGAATCACCCAAACTTCAGATGGGGAGCTAACAATGCTACAACACCCAATTATAGTGCTCCAGGAAATCCACCAGGATTCCCTACTCAGATCTACCAAAGGCAGAATGCCCCTGTTCTTGATAATTCCATGGAAAGTTTATTAAAAAGTTTCATGAGTGATTGTAAGACAACTATGAAAACTCATGAAGCTTCTATTAAGAATTTGGAAGTTCAGATGGGGCAGATAGCTAATGTCCTTACCCAAAGAGCTAATGGATCATTACCATCCACTACAGAAGCCTCAACTTCAAATACTAAAGGGAAAGAGCATGTTAAAGGTATATCTTTAAGGAGTGGGAAAGATTTGATCGGACCATCAGCTGTTTCAGATGATGAGAAAAACAAAAACTCTGAAAAACAAAAAGAACCCGCAACAGACGCTACAACTCCTAAACCTAACGCTATAGCGCCTGTTACTGAAAAGACACCACCACCACCCAGAATTATCCCAACCTATCCTGACCCTCCATACCCTCAAAGACTTCGAAAGGCTCATGAAGACAAGCAGTTCAACAAATTCCTAGAAGTCCTTAAACAGTTGCATATTAATGTCCCTTTGGTGGAGGCTCTCCAACAAATGCCCAACTATGCAAAGTTCATGAAGGATGTGCTTGTTGAACCAAGGGTAAACACTCCTTTATTTTGTATGATAACAAATTACATCATATCTACTAATGTTTCAAGTTGAGCAAAGTGCAGGACTTAATTTAAAGAGAAGAAGACACAAAAGAAGAGAAGCTTGAAGAAGAAGCAACATATGAAGTTCAAAACCCTAATTTGTGTCTAAGCCTTCTTTAGGACACCTTGTAAGGTCCTATCACCTAAAGTGTATGGAACTTTAGTTATTGAGAGAGATGACCTTTCAAAACATGCATGATGCATAAAAATAGTTTTGAAAAAATATTTCACAAAATTGCATGCATGCATAAAGTGGCAAGTTGAAAAGAATATATTTTTAGGAAAGCTTGGAATCGATTTCCAACCCATTTCATAGGCCTTGGAATCGATTCTCAGGACCTCCTATATGGCCTGAAAATCGATTCCTTCATGTTTCCAAATAGCCATGAATCGATTCCCATGCCTTCCAAAAAGAAAAGAATCGATTCCCTATTAATTCAACTAGCCTAAGAATCGATTCCTCCTATTTTTTATGAACTAAGAATCGATTCCCTATGCTTCTAAATGAACTGAGAATCGATTCTCAGGACCTCCATATGGCCTGAAAATCGATTCACTCCTTTCTTCATAAACAATGAATCGATTCCCTCTTTTTCCAAAACATCAATGAATCGATTCCTTTCTTATTTCAACTAAACAATGAATCGATTCTTTTATTTTTTAAAGGCAATGAATCGATTCATCAACATTTTGACTTGATCAATGAATCGATTCTTCACTTATATTAAATGTTTTTCAAAAATTTCAACGGTGCCTAAGCCTATAAATACCTGGGTTGAGCTTCACCTCCAACATCTCTTCATCTCACAATTTCTCTCTATTCTACTCTCTCTTGCGAAATTCTTAGATCTAATATTGTTCTTCATAATTTTCATATTATTTTGAATGCTCTTCATTTTATTATAGATCTAAGAATATAGTGCTTCATTGTTTTGAATCTTGTTCAAAAGCTGTGTTTTCGAAAATCATATTTATCTTCATAAAAGCTTTTATTTGCAAATCTAAGCTCTCATTGTCATATCAATTGTGAAGCTTTTGCAAAAGCAAGATCATATTCCATATCATATTTTAGAGCATCTAAAATCCTAATATCACTCATCTCTCTCAGTTCTAAACTGACACATTCTAAGAAGTGATTGGATCTCTAGATCTCAAATTGTGTAAACCTTATATTGTTTTAAGTGGTTTTCTTGAAATCCTGAGAAGCTTTACTTGGGTCTCTCAATCGGGTGATTGAGTTGGTTTTGAAATCCTGGGAGTTTTTCTTGGGTCTCTCAATCGGGTGATTGAGTTGGTTTTGAAATCCTTAGCGGGTGCTTGGGTTCTCAGTTCAGGGGAATTGAGATTCACTAGTGTTGAAGTCGACTGTTTGTATTAAACTCTCTTCAATATAGTGGTTGCTAAGTCCAAGGGTTGAAAAGCCTAAGGCCGAGGACGTAGGGGTTTTATCCCGAACCTCGCTAAATATCTGTGTCCCTCTATCCCTTCTCTCTTTATATTTTGCACTATTATTATAACTGTTTATTATTAATATTATTGTGCTTAGTGATATTATCACTATCATTATCACTGTTTATTGTTTATATTACTGTGCTTAAATTACTCTGTCATATAAACATATTAATTGTGATATTATCAATACTCATCAATCATCTTCTACTCCTCTTCTCTAAGATCTAATATATTCAATATCCTGATTATCTCTTATAATATCTTTATTGGAAATATTGAATACAATTTAAACAACTCTTGCTTGTTTTTATATCCAAAAGTTCAAATCACATTTTCCGCATCCGATTTGAAAAAGAATATAATCATCATTTGCGAAAAGAATCCATATTTACTCATAACCTTATTCACCCCCCCTAAGGTTATACTTTAAGTCTAACAAGTGGTATCAGTAGCTAGGAATTGCATATTAGAGCTTTACATCTCGCAATTCTAAATTTATCCTTTACATATCTGTAATTATGGGTTCTTTCATGAAAGAAGGAATGTCCTCTAATAGGCCTCCTCTATTTGATGGTACTAACTACGATTACTGGAGTAGTCGTATGAAATGTCATGTGCAGGCAATTGACTTCACTCTATGGAGAATCATAGTGGATGGTCCTCTTATCCCGATGAAGATCAAGATCACAAAACCAGGTAATACTGATGGTGACACTTCAAAAATTCAAGCCACCGGCAAAGCTGAAGAAGTACCGGTGGAAGACATCTACACCATCGACCTGAGTGAGTTAAGAAAATCTGAGCTTGACAAGATATCCCTAAATGCAAAGGCCATGAATATCCTTCATCTATCACTCTGTGAAGAAGAATATGGTAGAGTAAAAGGGTGTCAAAGTGCAAAGGAAATTTGGGACTGCCTACAAGCCACTCATGTCGGGACAAGCCAGGTAAAAGATTCTAAAATTAGAATTCTCACCTCTTAATATGAAAGTTTTAAAATGAAAGAAGGTGAGTCTGTCGCAGCAATGCATTAGAGATTAAATTTAATTGTAAACAACTTGAGGGCCTTAGGAAAGAAATACACCAACAAGGATTTGAATGGAAAGATCCTTGAATCCTTAACTGGTGAATTCTTCCCTAAGACTTGTGCTATAACCGAAGCCAAAGACATTGGCACTTTACCTCAAGAAGACCTTATTGGATCATTGCTAGCCTTTGAGGTAGTATTGGCTGCTAAAAAGAATCAAGAAAAGGAAGTGGTGAAATCTCTTGCCCTTGCTGCTAAAACTCCTAAAGTAGCAAGGAAACAAAGTGAGTCTGATGAAGAATCTGATGATGAAGACATGGCTGAATTATTTGAAGAATTCATGAAATTCAACAAACTTGAAAAGAGAAATAACTCAAAGAAATCCAAGAAAGCTAAGAAGGCTACATGGAACAACTATTCTGACAGTGAAGAAGAGGAAGTTGCAAATGCCATCTGTCTCACGGCATGTGAAACACCTAAGGCTACTATATGGGATTGTCCTTGCTCTGATAGTGACACAGACGAAGAAGAGCAAATTGCAAATGGTGTTTGTCATATGGCAAATGACTCATCTAAGGTAAGCCTTAACTCTTCTAGTCTTTCTGATTCTTCTATACATGATGATCTATCTGATGGTGCGTATAGTAGTCACGATTTAAGTGAGGCTTTTGATACTCTTTATTTTGAACATGAAACTCTGTTGTTAAAATCTAAGAAATTGGCAAAGAGTAACAAAAGCATGCTCACTCAAATTAAGACTCTAGAAAATGAGGTAACTAAGTTGAAGAATGAGCTACATGAAATAAAACCTTTCAACCTTGAGTTTCTTGAGCTTAAACAAAATTTTGAAAAAACCAAGGTTGAAAATGAATTTTTGAAAGAATCTTTGAAAAAGTTTGAGGTTGGTGAAAAGACCTTGACCAAGCTACTTCACTCCCAACATGAATATGTTGATAGGAGAGGTATTGGGTACCAAGGTAATTCCACCACCTCCAGCTCAAACAAAAATATCACCTTTGTAGCTTCTACCTCTAATCATAAACCTACTATCTTCAAATGCACATATTGCCAAAAGGGAAACCATAGCTCCTCTTCATGCCCCATCCGTAAAATATGTGAGCTTGGAACCCTTGTACCTACTTGGAAGAAACCAAGGTGGATTGTGAAAGCAAACCCCTTGATGACTAACCCCAAAGGACCCAAAGAGAATTGGGTACCAAAATTTTCTACTTGATCTTAGTGCAGGTGTGCTACAAGGTATGGGGGACAGATCAATACCTTGATAGCAGAGACTCAAAGTTCATGACTGGAGACGCAAAAAGATTCTTAATACTCAGAAACAGCAGTCATGTGACCAGTAATATCAACAATAGAGGAAGAATCACCGGTGAAGGTTAGATTGGAAAAGTTCTATTCACCTTAAGAATAATTTATCACTTTTGTGAAATAAATTTTTTTTGTGTGCATCAAAGTTTTTTTCTTCTCTCTATTGTGCTGGATTTGTGATGCAACATATTTTTTGTTAAAAATGATACATATATTGTTGAACCAAGGATGATTATCTTGGGTATCATATTTTTAAAACCAGGATGATCCACCCTCTTTTTACTAAAGCCTTGCATTCTAAAATTATTAAGGGGGATCACCAAGTAAGGGGGAGCATAGCATGAACTACTGTTTTTGATATATCATATGCTATGCAATGCTGCTTATTTATTATGCAAGTTTATAAAGTGCTTATGTTGTATGTATTCACCCCCCCCTCCTTTTTGATGAAAACAAAGGGGGAGAAAATATGCAAGTTACTATTATATGTGGGGAGAAAATATATGCTTATGCTTAGGGGGAGCTTTTTTAAAAGAATTTTCATTATTATCAAACCCTATGCATAATGTAATTTGTTATCATCAAAAAGGGGGAGTTTGTTGAACCAAGGGTAAACACTCCTTTATTTTGTATGATAACAAATTACATCATATCTACTAATGTTTCAAGTTGAGCAAAGTGCAGGACTTAATTTAAAGAGAAGAAGACACAAAAGAAGAGAAGCTTGAAGAAGAAGCAACATATGAAGTTCAAAACCCTAATTTGTGTCTAAGCCTTCTTTAGGACACCTTGTAAGGTCCTATCACCTAAAGTGTATGGCACTTTAGTTATTGAGAGAGATGACCTTTCAAAACATGCATGATGCATAAAAATAGTTTTGAAAAAATATTTCACAAAATTGCATGCATGCATAAAGTGGCAAGTTGAAAAAAATATATTTTTAGGAAAGCTTGGAATCGATTTCCAACCCATTTCATAGGCCTTGGAATCGATTCTCAGGACCTCCTATATGGCCTGAAAATCGATTCCTTCATGTTTCCAAAGAGCCATGAATCGATTCCCATGCCTTCCAAAAAGAAAAGAATCGATTCCCTATTAATTCAACTAGCCTAAGAATCGATTCCTCCTATTTTTTATGAACTAAGAATCGATTCCCTATGCTTCTAAATGAACTGAGAATCGATTCTCAGGACCTCCATATGGCCTGAAAATCGATTCACTCCTTTCTTCATAAACAATGAATCGATTCCCTCTTTTTCCAAAACATCAATGAATCGATTCCTTTCTTATTTCAACTAAACAATGAATCGATTCTTTTATTTTTTAAAGGCAATGAATCGATTCATCAACATTTTGACTTGATCAATGAATCGATTCTTCACTTATATTAAATGTTTTTCAAAAATTTCAACGGTGCCTAAGCCTATAAATACCTGGGTTGAGCTTCACCTCCAACATCTCTTCATCTCACAATTTCTCTCTATTCTACTCTCTCTTGCGAAATTCTTAGATCTAATATTGTTCTTCATAATTTTCATATTATTTTGAATGCTCTTCATTTTATTATAGATCTAAGAATATAGTGCTTCATTGTTTTGAATCTTGTTCAAAAGCTGTGTTTTCGAAAATCATATTTATCTTCTTAAAGGGTTTTTTTTGCAAATCTAAGCTCTCATTGTCATATCAATTGTGAAGCTTTTGCAAAAGCAAGATCATATTCCATATCATATTTTAGAGCATCTAAAATCCTAATATCACTCATCTCTCTCAGTTCTAAACTGACACATTCTAAGAAGTGATTGGATCTCTAGATCTCAAATTGTGTAAACCTTATATTGTTTTAAGTGGTTTTCTTGAAATCCTGAGAAGCTTTACTTGGGTCTCTCAATCGGGTGATTGAGTTGGTTTTGAAATCCTGGGAGTTTTTCTTGGGTCTCTCAATCGGGTGATTGAGTTGGTTTTGAAATCCTTAGCGGGTGCTTGGGTTCTCAGTTCAGGGGAATTGAGATTCACTAGTGTTGAAGTCGACTGTTTGTATTAAACTCTCTTCAATATAGTGGTTGCTAAGTCCAAGGGTTGAAAAGCCTAAGGCCGAGGACGTAGGGGTTTTATCCCGAACCTCGCTAAATATCTGTGTCCCTCTATCCCTTCTCTCTTTATATTTTGCACTATTATTATAACTGTTTATTATTAATATTATTGTGCTTAGTGATATTATCACTATCATTATCACTGTTTATTGTTTATATTACTGTGCTTAAATTACTCTGTCATATAAACATATTAATTGTGATATTATCAATACTCATCAATCATCTTCTACTCCTCTTCTCTAAGATCTAATATATTCAATATCCTGATTATCTCTTATAATATCTTTATTGGAAATATTGAATACAATTTAAACAACTCTTGCTTGTTTTTATATCCAAAAGTTCAAATCACATTTTCCGCATCCGATTTGAAAAAGAATATAATCATCATTTGCGAAAAGAATCCATATTTACTCATAACCTTATTCTCCCCCCTCTAAGGTTATACTTTAAGTCTAACAGTGCTCACCAAGAGGAGAAGACTTGGGAAATTTGAGACAGTAGCAATGACTGGGGAGTGCAGCATGATGATGCAGAACAAGCTCCCTCCCAAATCAAAGGATCCTGGTAGTTTTACTATACAATGCTCAATTAGAAATTTGTACTCAGGCCGTGCTCTATGTGATTTGGGAGCCAGCATAAATCTTATGCCCAAGTCCATATACACACAACTAGGAGTGGGGACTGCCAGACCTACCTCACTTACATTGCAGCTAGCTGACAGAACCCTTGCTTATCCAGAAGGAATCTTAGAAGATGTTCTGATAAAGGTAGACAAATTTGTATTTCCTGTTGATTTTGTAATTTTGGATTTTGATGCAGATAAACAAGTACCTATCATACTGGGAAGGCCATTTTTGGCTACTGGAAGAACTCTAATAGACGTGTAGAGAGGAGAATTGATCATGAGGGTCAATGACCAAGAAGTCAAGTTCAACATCCTAAAAGCTATGAAATTTCCAGATCCCAACATTGAAGAGTGCTCATTTGTGTCTGCTCTTGACCAAGTGGTTCAGAATCATTTCCAGAAAAGCACAGATCATCTGAGGCAATTACTGGACAACACTGAAGATGCAGGATCTGATACAGAAGCTGCAGAAGAGGAGGAACAGACAGTTAAAGAAATTTGGGCCAGGAAGTATGAATCTCTGGAGTAAGAGAATTCTGACATAAAGAAGAATCTGCCCTCCACTGAACAGCCACCAACTCTGGAACTGAAGGAGTTACCTTCACACCTCAAATATGCATATCTGGGGGACAATAACACTTTGCTAGTTATAATAGCTTCTGATCTTTCTGAACAGCAGGAGCAGGATCTGATTCAAGCGCTGCAGCGGCATAAAAAGGCTATTGGGTGGCAAATGTCAGATATTAAAGGTATCGGCCCTACCATCTGTATGCACATGATAGTGTTAGAAGAAGATGCTAAAAACTGCATTGAAGGGCAGAGGAGGCTGAACCCTATTATGAAGGAAGTGGTGAAGAAAGAAATCATCAAATGGTTGGATGCAGGTATTGTGTACCCCATATCAGACAGTGCATGGGTTAGTCCTGTGTAGTGTGTGCCAAAGAAGGGAGGGGTAACAGTAATTACTAATGAGATGAATGAGCTGCTTCCAACCAGAACTGTGACAGGATGGAGGATCTGCATGGATTACAGGAGGTTGAATAAAGCTATAAGGAAGGATCATTTCCCCTTGCCTTTCATTGACCAGATGCTGGACAGGCTAGCAGGTAAAGAATTTTATTGCTTTCTTGATGGTTATTCTGGTTATAACCAGATTGCAATAATGCCTGAGGATCAGCAGAAAACTACATTCACATGTCCATATGGCACCTTTGCCTTTAGAAGGATGTCATTTGGCCTGTGTAATGTACCTACCACTTTTCAAAGGTGTATGATGGCAATTTTCTCTGACTACATTGAAAGATCCATGGAAGTTTTCATGGATGACTTCTTTGTGTTTGGAGAAACATTCCATCTATGCCTGTCCAACTTGGAAGAAATCCTGATTAGGTGTGAAGAAACTAACCTTGTGCTGAATTGGGAGAAATGCCATTTTATGGTACAAGAAGGTATAGTTTTGGGTCACAATATCCAAGAAGGGGTTGGAAGTGGACAAGGCAAAAATAGAGGTTGTAACACCCCCTTTTCTACCCGGTAAAATATAACGGAAAAATCAGAGTTTTTAAAAAAAAAAAAAAAAATCATTTTTCATCATATCAAAAGGGAATGTCACACACTTCATTAATTCAACGTCAATAACATAAAGAGTCTCGCCAGTAGGGACAACGCCCAAAAACAACGTTTAACTATGTCACCGCAAAATAATCACCACGCAGTGGAAATATAACAACAGAGTTTCGAAGTCAAGAACCAAGACATCTAAATCAAGTTCAACAAAATCCAAATAATAATTCTACGATCTAATGCCCCCCCTGAGTGTTACATATCAGAAGCAGACACCTGACTCGAATCTAGTGAAAGTAGCTAAGCCCTCACTCGGGATCACCTGCAAGTTACCACAAGGGTAACAAACCACAGAAAGGGGTGAGATATCACATCGTATAAGGAATCATATGAAAGACAGTATAGACAGGTCCAACAGGCAGGTAATCACACAGGCAACGGGTCAACAACAACATAGCAGGCAATCCATCACTCCGACAGTCAATATACTACGACAATAGTTAATATCTAACAACGGAAGTTTACCACAGTTATGTAACACCAATTATACAATGACCATATTCATCGCACAAGTCCACACGGCCACCGCCCTACGACACAGATCCATACGGGCCACCGCCCCCCAACAACAATTCATACGAGCCACCGCCCTCTAACAACACATTCACACGGGCCACCGCCCTTAAACCGATTCATACGGGCCACCGCCCTACACAGCAACAACTACACACCAACAATCTATATAGGGAATTCACCAATCAAGGACCAACGTTGTCCATCACTAACATAGCAACAACATCGTTAACATTACAACGTCACAACAATGGGCGCCAAGGGCACTGACGGCATCACAACAACCTAGGCACTAGGGCACTAACAATCATCTCAACAATTTGGACACTGAGGCATTAACATCATCACAACATCAGAAAAAGGGTTTAAACACCGAAATAGCTTTACCACGCCAACGAAAACAACCACCGGGGCAGCCACTTGAGGCGCCCAGAAACCATCAGAAAAATTACACCACTTTGCCTCAAATTAGAACATTCAGTTAGGCCTCTGAATGAGCTTTCCAAAACATTTTAAAACGCCTCAATCGGAGTACCGAGTCAAAAGTTATCCCAAAAACAAAAACGGGAACGAGACACCAAGAACTGGCGCAGGAGGGGATCCGGCGCCCAGCAGCGCAACGCAGAAACTGGCGCAGGGCAACACAGACAGCAACACAGTTGGCGCCCAGGGACAGGGACCCGACCAATTTTTCGTAAACGAGACTGAATCGCGTAGGAGCCAGAATGGAACACTTCAACACAGTAATATAAGGTATTCTATGCTTGAACACGAACTAAAAAGTCAAGGGAACAAGAATTCACTTGGATCCCATCGATAGGGATCCTGCACCAAAAACTGGCGCAGCAGCAACACAGACAGCAACACAGTTGGCGCCCAGTGACAGGGACCCGACCAATTTTTCGTAAACGAGACTGAATCGCGTAGGAGCCGGAATGGAACACTTCAACACAGTAATATAAGGTATTCTATGCTTGAACACGAACTAAAAAGTCAAGGGAACAAGAATTCACTTGGATCCCATCTATAGGGATCCTGCACCAAAAACTGGCGCAGCAGCAACACAGACAGCAACGCAACCCATAGGGTGGGCGCCTAAGGCGCCAGATTTTCCAGCAACATAAAAAGGTGGAGTTTTATCAAGATCATGGCAACATAATGGCAATTCAAAAACATAGGAAACAACCATCTCAAAACACAATTATTCAAGACAACACCAATCCATATATTAATCAAAACGTTTCATCAAACACATATTAGACATCACACATGCTTGAGCATTACCAAACCGCAACCCACATACCATCCCTCATATCAATCTTTATAAAATATGAATCTCACCCTTACCTTGTTTAGAAGAATTCGAATCCCTTGCCTTAGGAAACACCACGAAAACTAGCTTGCCCTTCTCTCTCCTTGCTACGCCTCTCCTTCTCTTGTGGCTTGCTTGGAAGTCACGCTTCTCTCCTTATTTTTCTTTCCACTTAGCCGTCCCACTCTTCTCTCACTCTCTCACAATCTCTTTTTGTTTTCCTTTTTCCCCCAAACGTGAATGGCAACCCTAGTTACTAAGACCCCTCACACGCTCCATTCCTCTTGGGCCTCCACTTATCACATGCGAATTACCCACCCTAGGCCCTCATTTAATTTTGCTAATACCCATCCCTCATGGACTAACCAACACCTTCATGTAATATTTAATTAAATCCTTATTATTACTTTACCACCTAATTTTTATTTAATTAAATCTACCATCCACATCAAGTCAAACAATCCACACAAACAATTAAATAAGTCTTTAAGTGAAAATGGGGCGTTACAACTCTCCCCCACTTAAAAGAATTTCGCCCTCGAAATTACCTGCTAACGCGAACACCTTCCCGCTAACTTTCTCTTTCTTCGGCTTCTGGCACTGGCTGCTGATGTGCCCCTCCTCACCACAGTTGTAACAGAGCACCTCCTTATGTTCACACGTAGACACTTCATGCCCGATCTTGCCACAACGGAAACACTTCTTCCTCTCCACATTGCACGCACTTGCCTTGTGGCCAGCCTGGCCACACCTGAAACACACGATACCGGAGGAAGCACCTCCCCCATTAGACTTCTGGTCCGAACTCTCCTCTCCCTTTCCTTTCCCACCTGAAACATCATAGGGCTTCCCCCTAAACTGAGAATTTCTCTTCTCCTTCACAGCCTTGTAAGCAGCAGAACTGTCTTCCTCATAGATCCTACACTTATCAACCAATCTAGCGAAAACCCGAACCTCTTGATATCCAATTGCTTTCTTTATATCAGGACGTAGACCACTCTCGAACTTGACACATTTGGAAAATTCAGAATTGGCATCGTTAGCATAATAAGGACAAAATTGAGCCAGCTCCTCAAACTTGGCGGCATAATCAGCCACAGTCTTGTCTCCCTGCTTCAGCTCTAAAAACTCCACTTCTTTCTTGGCTCGCACATCCTCAGGGTAATACTTCCTCTTGAACTCTCTTGTGAAAACCTCCCAAGTCACTTCCTCACCAGCATTTTCCAATCTTCGCAGCATTCCCAACCACCAGTCGTCAGCTTCCTCTGCTAGCATATGAGTCCCAAACTTCACTTTCTGAGCTGGAGTACACTCCATGACACGAAAGACCCGCTCTATCTCCTTCAGCCATGACAACGCTCCATCCGGGTTGTACCGACCCTTAAAGGTGGGTGGGTTCTCTCTCTGGAATGTAGCCAAATTGCGCGTCCCGTCATTAACAACACCGGGTATATTACCCATCGCCCCGGCTATAGCCTGCAAGGCAGCAGCAAGTGCAGCATCGTCCCGTCTGGCCATTCTAGCACTGCAACAGAAAACAGAATTCAGAAACGAGTAACAAACTCAATGTTACTCAACACGACGACTCGACTACCGGCCGGACAGACCGAACTGCTTTGATACCAACTTGTAACACCCCCTTTTCTACCCGGTAAAATATAACGGAAAAATCAGAGTTTTTAAAAAAAAAAAAAAATCATTTTTCATCATATCAAAAGGGAATGTCACACACTTCATTAATTCAACGTCAATAACATAAAGAGTCTCGCCAGTAGGGACAACGCCCAAAAACAACGTTTAACTATGTCACCGCAAAATAATCACCACGCAGTGGAAATATAACAACAGAGTTTCGAAGTCAAGAACCAAGACATCTAAATCAAGTTCAACAAAATCCAAATAATAATTCTACGATCTAATGCCCCCCCTGAGTGTTACATATCAGAAGCAGACACCTGACTCGAATCTAGTGAAAGTAGCTAAGCCCTCACTCGGGATCACCTGCAAGTTACCACAAGGGTAACAAACCACAGAAAGGGGTGAGATATCACATCGTATAAGGAATCATATGAAAGACAGTATAGACAGGTCCAACAGGCAGGTAATCACACAGGCAACGGGTCAACAACAACATAGCAGGCAATCCATCACTCCGACAGTCAATATACTACGACAATAGTTAATATCTAACAACGGAAGTTTACCACAGTTATGTAACACCAATTATACAATGACCATATTCATCGCACAAGTCCACACGGCCACCGCCCTACGACACAGATCCATACGGGCCACCGCCCCCCAACAACAATTCATACGAGCCACCGCCCTCTAACAACACATTCACACGGGCCACCGCCCTTAAACCGATTCATACGGGCCACCGCCCTACACAGCAACAACTACACACCAACAATCTATATAGGGAATTCACCAATCAAGGACCAACGTTGTCCATCACTAACATAGCAACAACATCGTTAACATTACAACGTCACAACAATGGGCGCCAAGGGCACTGACGGCATCACAACAACCTAGGCACTAGGGCACTAACAATCATCTCAACAATTTGGACACTGAGGCATTAACATCATCACAACATCAGAAAAAGGGTTTAAACACCGAAATAGCTTTACCACGCCAACGAAAACAACCACCGGGGCAGCCACTTGAGGCGCCCAGAAACCATCAGAAAAATTACACCACTTTGCCTCAAATTAGAACATTCAGTTAGGCCTCTGAATGAGCTTTCCAAAACATTTTAAAACGCCTCAATCGGAGTACCGAGTCAAAAGTTATCCCAAAAACAAAAACGGGAACGAGACACCAAGAACTGGCGCAGGAGGGGATCCGGCGCCCAGCAGCGCAACGCAGAAACTGGCGCAGGGCAACACAGACAGCAACACAGTTGGCGCCCAGGGACAGGGACCCGACCAATTTTTCGTAAACGAGACTGAATCGCGTAGGAGCCAGAATGGAACACTTCAACACAGTAATATAAGGTATTCTATGCTTGAACACGAACTAAAAAGTCAAGGGAACAAGAATTCACTTGGATCCCATCGATAGGGATCCTGCACCAAAAACTGGCGCAGCAGCAACACAGACAGCAACACAGTTGGCGCCCAGTGACAGGGACCCGACCAATTTTTCGTAAACGAGACTGAATCGCGTAGGAGCCGGAATGGAACACTTCAACACAGTAATATAAGGTATTCTATGCTTGAACACGAACTAAAAAGTCAAGGGAACAAGAATTCACTTGGATCCCATCTATAGGGATCCTGCACCAAAAACTGGCGCAGCAGCAACACAGACAGCAACGCAACCCATAGGGTGGGCGCCTAAGGCGCCAGATTTTCCAGCAACATAAAAAGGTGGAGTTTTATCAAGATCATGGCAACATAATGGCAATTCAAAAACATAGGAAACAACCATCTCAAAACACAATTATTCAAGACAACACCAATCCATATATTAATCAAAACGTTTCATCAAACACATATTAGACATCACACATGCTTGAGCATTACCAAACCGCAACCCACATACCATCCCTCATATCAATCTTTATAAAATATGAATCTCACCCTTACCTTGTTTAGAAGAATTCGAATCCCTTGCCTTAGGAAACACCACGAAAACTAGCTTGCCCTTCTCTCTCCTTGCTACGCCTCTCCTTCTCTTGTGGCTTGCTTGGAAGTCACGCTTCTCTCCTTATTTTTCTTTCCACTTAGCCGTCCCACTCTTCTCTCACTCTCTCACAATCTCTTTTTGTTTTCCTTTTTCCCCCAAACGTGAATGGCAACCCTAGTTACTAAGACCCCTCACACGCTCCATTCCTCTTGGGCCTCCACTTATCACATGCGAATTACCCACCCTAGGCCCTCATTTAATTTTGCAAATACCCATCCCTCATGGACTAACCAACACCTTCATGTAATATTTAATTAAATCCTTATTATTACTTTACCACCTAATTTTTATTTAATTAAATCTACCATCCACATCAAGTCAAACAATCCACACAAACAATTAAATAAGTCTTTAAGTGAAAATGGGGCGTTACAGAGGTCATTGAGAAGCTACCACCTCCAACAAACATTAAAGGCATAAGAAGCTTTTTAGGGCATGCTGGATTCTATAGGAGGTTCATAAAAGATTTTTCAAAAATCTCCAAACCTCTGTGCCAACTGTTACAGCATGATGTCCCTTTTATATTTGATGAGCAATGCATGCAAGCCTTCCAGAAACTGAAGAAAGCTCTAATAACAGCACCAGTTATTATAGCTCCTGACTGGAGTAAGCCTTTTGAGCTTATGTGTGATGCTAGTGACTTTGCCATTGGAGCTGTGCTTGGGCAAAGGTATGATAAAATTTTCCATTCAATTTATTATGCTAGTAGAACACTTGTAGAGGCTCAACTGAATTACACAGTTACTGAAAAGGAATTATTGGCTGTTGTCTTTGCATTTGACAAGTTTAGATCGTACTTGATAGGTACAAAAGTAATTGTTTTCACTGACCATTCTGCCATCAAGTACTTGATCACAAAAAAAGATGCAAAGCCAAGGCTAATAAGGTGGCTTCTCCTACTCCAAGAGTTTGATTTAGAAATTAGGGATAAAAAGGGAGTGGAGAACCAAGTTGCTGATCATCTATCTAGAATAGAAAGAGAAAATGTAGGTACAGCAGGAGGAGAGATCAATGAATACTTTCCAGATGAACAGCTATTGGAAACAACTGTTGAATCATCAACCGCGGTAGCGGTTAGCGTAAAAACGCTAGACGCTGTAGCGCCTGAACCTGCAACACCTTGGTATGCTGACATAGTAAATTTTCTGGTTAGCAAGGTGGTGCCTGCTGATATGACTTATCAGCAAAAGAGAAGGTTCTTCCACACAACAAGACAATACTGTTGGGATGAACCTTTTCTGTACAAGAAGTGTCAAGACCAGTTAATGAGGAGATGCCTAGCAGAGGAAGAACAGGACCAAGTGCTAAAGCACTGTCATGCTTCACCATGTGCTGGGCATTTTGGTGGTATAAGGACTGCTGCTAAGGTATTACAATCTGGCTATTATTGGCCTTCACTTTTTAAAAATGCTCAGGACTTTGTGAAAAAGTGTGACAGATGCCAAAGAACTGGGAACATTTCAAATAAACATGAAATGCCTTTAAGAAACATTCTAGAGGTTGAACTCTTTCATGTTTGGGGAATGGATTTCATGGGACCTTTCCCCCCTTCTCATGGAAACCTGTACATTTTAGTAGCTGTAGACTACGTTTCAAAATGGGTAGAGGCCGTGGCTCTGCCCAATAATGATGCAAAGTCAGTGAGCAAATTTTTGTTGAAAAATATATTTACAAGGTTTGGAACTCCTAGAGCCATCATAAGTGATGAGGGATCTCATTTCTGTAATAAATTAATTGAGACTCTCTTGGCTAAATATGGAGTCAAGCATAAAATTGCCACTGCTTACCACCCACAAACTAGTGGTCAGACTGAGTTATCTAATAGAGAAATAAAGAGAATGCTAGAGAAAATGGTAGGTCCCACAAGAAAGGATTGGGCAATACATCTAGATGATGCTTTATGGGCCTATAGGACTTCCTTTAAAACACCTCTAGGGATGTCTCCCTATAGGCTGGTTTATGGAAAACCCTGTCACTTACCAATTGAGCTTCAGCACAAAGCCCATTGGGCATTAAAAAAACTCAATTTTGACTACAAGGAAGCAGGAGGTGCTAGATTGCTGCAATTGAATGAATTAGAAGAAATTAGGCACTTTGCCTATGAAAATACAGGAATCTACAAAGAAAAGACTAAAGTATGGCATGACCAGAAATTGCTCAGAAGAGAGCTGGCCGAAGGAGGGGATGTGTTGTTGTTCAACTCCAAATTAAAATTGTTTCCTAGTAAGTTGAAGTCTAGGTGGTCTGGCTCATTTAAATTAGTAAAAATATATAAACATGGTGTAGTAGACCTCTATGATCCAGCAACTAACACTACCTTTAAGGTTAATGGTCAGAGGGTCAAGCAATACTATGATGGAAATGTGGTAACAAACAAAACCACTATTGAGCTTAAAGATCTCTAATTAAAAGAGAAAGTCTGGCTGCAGACTCCTAAAGCAAGCGCTCTTGGGAGGCACCCCAAAGATTTTAACTAATTTACTGTTCTGTTGTGTTCTTCTGTCTGCAGGAAATTTCAGGTATTAGGGTAAGCGATGCAGCGTTCAGCTATGCAAATGCACTACAGCGGTTGTTAATTAAAGGACCTGCCAAGAGTCAAACAAAAAAATAAAATGTCTTAACCCAATAACGATGTGGAAATGTCAGAACCTTATCCTGACCACTCCTGCAGCAGTGAGCAGTAACTCAACCACTCCACTTTTTGTCTCTCTCCCATCACTCACATAACGATCACTTCTAAAATCTCAACCCCCCACGTAATCAATTACTCCCTCTTCTTCTCCGCCCTCATAACCGTCCTCACCACTCCACTTGCAACCTACCATTCTCGTTTCTCTCTCTTTCCAACACAAAACCCATCGTTTCCCAAAAACACAACCGTTTATAGCTTGCGTTTTTGAAACCAACCACAACGCCATGACCAAAAAGCAAACCGCAACCAAGAGATCTGGCAAGGGAGCAAACATGAGCCCAAAAACCTCAAAACAAACCAAAGCAACCTTCGATTCTCAAAGATTTTGGAAGATGGAGTTCATAGCAGAAAGGGGCTTCAAAACGGATAAAGCTCCTGAAGCCTTCACAAGCGCTGTCACAACACTTGGTTGGGAAAGTTTTATCAAGCATCGCAAAGAGTATGTGACAGCGCTGGTTAGGGAATTTTATGCTGCTATAGAGGAACCAAAAGATGGAAAGCCCCAAACCTACTTAGTGGTTAGGGGTGAGATTGTTAACTTCAACGCAAGGGCCATCAACGATCTCTTCCACCTTGGATATCATGGAAAAGCTCTGGAAAACAAGGTGCAGCCTGGGGTGAAGCTGAAATGGAAGGAGTCAGAGAACGAATCTGTGTTGAAGGGACTAAATGGGATAAGTTTGGTGCTGAGTACAAGATCAAGAAGGCTTATTTGTGTGAGGAAGCTAACTTGTGGTGTAGCTTCATTAAGCACTCCCTGTTACCTACTTCTCACACAACTTTTGTGGAGAAAGAAAGGCTGATAGTCATTGATGCAATTATGGCTGGTGAGAAGATTGATGTGAGGAGATTAATTGCAAAAGAAATGGAAAAATACAGAATGAAAAAGGGAGGTAATCTTTACTTTCCATGCCTGATTACTGATTTGTGTTTAAGTGCTGATGTTGAGGTGGAAATGAAGGAAGAAAGGAGATCCCCTCAGGGAGCATTCCCTTGTGTTTTTAAGGGAAAGCAGAAGCCTGCCGCTACAGCGTCTATTGACTTTGTAGCGCCACAGCGGCTGGCACTGAAGCAGCAAGCTCTCTGTAAATTTGTTAAGGACAAGTTTGACTGGGAAAAGGCAATGTATGCCTAGATCTCAAAAGGGAAAAGCTCTGTTCCACCCCCTAAATTCCCTGACTGGCTAATGGACGAAGAGCCATCAAAAAGGGTGGAACCTAAGGAAAGTAAGGCTGAGAAAAGGAAACCAGTAAAGAGCCCAGTCAAGAGGCCAGAGAAAAGCCCTGTCAAAAAGGTAAAGAAGGTGATAATAGAAGAGGAAGAAAGTCTGGAATAAAAAGGAATGGAGGAAATTAGTGAGGAAGATGAGGAAGAAACAAATCAAGTAATGAAGGAAATGGAGAAGGGTGATGAAGAAGAAACATCTGGTGAGGAATCTGAGAGCACTGAGGAAGAGGAAATCAGTAGTGAAAAAACGCCTAGACCAAGCCCACCAAAACACCCACCCACCAAAAGCACTCCCCCATCAATCCCCACCTCCACCACAGAAAAACCCAAACAAACACCAAAGAAAACACCACCTAAAGAAGCCCAAAAAGGAGTTGAGAAACAACAATCCCATCACCAGCAAGAAACACCTGAGACCCCATCTGCAAAAGCCACCAAAATTCAGCAATCCTACTCAAGGGCAAGGAGAAGCCCAGGAGTCAAACTGGCTGATCACCCAGAAGAAGGTGTTCAGACAGTAGACGCTGCAGCGGCTATGCCTGCAGTGTTTGGTGACGCTATTCCTGAGGTAATTCTGACTGAAGCAGATAGTGAGAAGACCATTGAGGAGGAAGCTGCTGAAGAATTGGTGCACATGAAAGAAAGCAAGGAAGACCAGCTGAAAGAAGGAGCTCAGTTGGGAGAAGAGCAAGAGAAAGGAGAAGAAGCAGCAAAGAAGAAAGGTGTCAGGGCAGTACCAATTGCCCCTTCCAGGGCCAGCAAGCGCCTAAAGGCAGGGGCATTCTAAGGCAAGTTTTAGTGGCTGTTTAAGCCTAAATGCTGTACCTTTTGGTGTATTTTGTATTATCTTTTGTTAAGGCCTCTCCCTTTTTGCCAAGCAGTGAGGACACTACTAAATTTTAAGTCTGGGGGAGGACCTTGTGGTTAATTATGTGTTGTTAAGTACAAACATTTTCTTTTAATTATAATTAATTAAATATTATGTCATGTTATGTTTATTTAAATATAAGAGATGAGCAGCTGCACTTTTTAAATTTTAAAGTAACAAAAATTTAGCTTGTGTAGCCAAATAAAATGTCAATTGAATGTCTTTGTGAAGGGCAGCCTTGTGCAAGCAATTGAATAGACTTATTGCTGCTTTTACACAAAACTCTAAGCTTAGAAAAGAAATAGTTGGATAGGGATAATCTAAGGGTAAAGTTAGTCTTGGTTAACCAAGGGAGAGTCAAGTTTTTATTAAAAATTGAGAGTAGTTTTTAAGCCTAAGTTTGGGGGTGCATCGGTTATATTAAGGCTAGGTGTAAAGATGATAGTTGGGTCAAGTGCAATAAAGAAACAAAAATGTATAAATGGTCATGAAAAAGTTGCAAAAAGCCTAAGGAGCTCAGTAATAAAGGCAGTAACTATTTTGTTCAATCACATCACCAGCACTACAGCGTCTAAAGCGCTACAGCGTTGAAAAATGACCAAATTAAAAACTTAGTGCACTGACCAATAATCTGAAACACCTAATTCAAGCCCTTTGTTGTGCTTTGAAGCCCCCCATTACTCATGTGAATTTGTTAAATCTACTCTCTCTTTTGAAAAATTCTTTGGCTAATCCAAAAGAAGGCCCCTCTATCCAAAGCCTTAGAAAAATGCTGAAACTGGCTAAGAATTGAGCTAAGCTTTGATGTCACACACTAACAACTGAGCAGTAATGATGCTATTTTATTGTGAACCACAATGGTGTGTGTAAATGATCAAATTGGCTTATGCATAAGAAAATTTTTGATATTCTGTTTAATTTAAAGACTGCAGCTAGTTATGTGGTTAGTCGTCTTATTTAAGTTTCATTACTTGGGGACAAGCAATGGTTTAAGTTTGGGGGTGTGATAACTCTATTTCATATAGGTTATTTATGCTCTTAATACTTAAATCAGGCTCACTTCTCAAGTAATTTTAGTACTTAAGCATGTGAATATATGATAAATAGTTTAAATACAGGTTATAAGTCAATTTCCTAAATATTGGGCATAATAGGTGCCTTTGTGAATATATTGATGTTCTGCCTTAGTGCTGCAGCGGTATGCCATCAATGAAACGCTACAGCGTTATGAGGCGGCTGGCCATTGGGATATTTGTGTAACCACTTGTTGAAACGATGAGTCATCACCCTTATCTCTTATCCTCAGCCGAAGTCCAAGTGGAGTCAACAAGACACTTGGCGCCTCCCAATTGATTCCCACTTGATAGTTGGTAATGATTTTAATCATTACCACTTTTTGTAAAGTAGCTTTATGGATAATTAGGATATTATCTAATTAAGATATTATATATTGATGATGTTATCTATAAGGGATATATCAAAATCCAAAGGACATAAGTTACATATAGAAATATATACGTAGAGAGAGTTTTAACTTGGGGTGGAGCTAACTTGACAATTTGGTTTTTCCTCCATTGTTATTCCACTCTCGAGCTTTTATTTTTAGTGTAGTTTCTAGATTTTATCAAAGGTTTGCTCACGCCATAACTTGATCCAACGTATGTGACTTGGGATCATTGGAGTGTATCTTTTGAAACCATTCTTCTCTTCTCTACCTACGGTAATATAAGCTTGTTTGTTTGTATTGTGATGATGAAGCTTGTCATGAGCTAAACTTGTTGTAGTTGGATTGTTCTTAGTGTGTAATGAACCTTGAGTAGCTTTTATATAATAGTATGATGTTTGCGTTCCATTCCTTGTGTCATAATGCTTTCAACTTCGTTTTGGGAATGATCAACTAAAATAAGGGGGCTTTGTGGGTACAGACATGGTTCACAAAGAGAACTCAAGGAATGATATGAATGAAAACCCTTTAAAGACATTTAAAGGAAGCACTACTTAACCCTAGACATAGGGGAGTAATAGTTCATAAGGTACATGTTGTAAGATCTTAATATACAGGGGTAAAACTTATTTAGAGCTTAGACATAGGAGTCTTGTAACATAGCCCTGACGATAGTGACTGAAAGGCACGCCACCATGCCGCTACAGCGTCTGTTGACCTTGTAGCGCTATAGTGCTTAACGCTACAGCGTCTAATATTATTAGGGGTGTTCACGGGTTGGTTTGGATGGATTTTGACTAAATCTGATATCCGAACCAACCCGATATTGAATGGGTTGGTTTGGATTGGGCTCACGGATCATACGCTAACAATGTTAAATTAGTAAAACATGAAATGCAACAAATTTTTATAATAACCACCAAAACCAAACTAAATCATAATATGAATAAATATTGTTTATGGGAGCCGTTGAAAATTGTGATGGGCATGAATGATTCTATTGAATGGATGTGACTTTGTAAGAATTGAGAAAGAGGGAGGTTGACAGCTCGTTGTCACTAGTGGTAGTACGGGTTCACGGTTTGGTTCAGGTTTAAATCTTAAAATCCGTTATCCGAACCAAATTAGTACGGATTTTTACGGGTTGGTTCGGATTTGACCCGAACACAAAAATTATCCGAACCAAACACTTCGGTTTGGGTTGGGCTACGGGTTGGTTCGGATTTACCCAAACCACTGAACACCCCTAAATATTATAGAACACTGCTCTTAGGAATTTACATAACTGCTGAGCTATCCAACTCACTCTTAAATACTTTCAATTCATTACCATTTTATCTCAAATCATTATCTTTACAACTCTACACTTTTATTTGTCACCATACTCGTTTTACTAAGTTGCTAATCACTTAAACTTCTTAGATTAATTCCAATCCCTGTGGGAACGAACTTTACTTATCATTGTATTACTTGTTGCGATTGTGCATACTTGCACATCACCTTTTCGCCCAACATTAACACCCAAAAATAATCAGGTCTTAGGCCGAGGGCTGAGTGAATAAGGGAGTAGACCTGGAGTACTGAAGAAAGGCACCAGACAAAGATATTGAGAGATAATTTTCTGAGAGAATAATCAAGAGAAGCCCTCAGGGCATATCACTAGACAACTCCCCGAGGAAGGGGTCAGCCCGAGGAGCAATGAGCGAGACCGAGGGAGAGTACAGCCTCAGCCTATAGAGTGCCACGGCCAGGGTAGGCTCGGGTGCTTGAGTTACTGTCCGAGGACGAAGGTTAGCTGAGTAAGCCAAGTGGCTGAGGTAAGGCAGGTGTTCTGGACTGGACCAAGAGGTCCATTAGCAAAACCAGGGGGTGCGTTTAGCAATTGAATATGGATCAGCCCAATCGATTCAGCCCATATCCACAACATACAAGCCCAATACGCTTGGATAGTTCAGATCGCCTCCACTGATCCGACGATCCACAAACGAGCATCGATTCCCTACAAATACCGGCTCGCACAGCCATTTATACGGTACACACTCTTCCCTTGCAAATTCACTAGCTTATTCTCATACTGACTTGAGCATCGGAGTGGCTTTGCAGGTACCCCCCCGGGCGCTCACTGACCTCCTGCCAGGGCAGCAAGAGACCTACCAACAACAACCGACCAAAATACTGCTAGGTACAGAACATTGGCGACCACAGTAGAAGATATCTATCTTTCACAATCACTACTCCTCGAACTTCTCTCTTGCTGCTCCATGGCTCCCAAAGGCAGACCCCGGGTTCAAAGCATTGTCATACATGCACCCGACTAGAGGATACCCCTGAGGGCAATGTGGACAGCCTGCCTAATGAGGGCAACGTCGACAGCCTGGCTAAAGAGGGCAACGTCGTCAGCCTTCCTAATGAGGGCAACGTCGCCAGCCTACCTAATGAGGGAAACGTCGCCAGCCTGCCTAATGGGGGAACCCGCCAGTCTGCCAAGCCTTCGAATGTGAGTCAGCTTTTGGATCTCCTGGCCAACCGCACTCAAGCTATGTTGCATCAGGAAGACCAGCAGAGTGCTAAGGACATGCCCAACCTGGCGCCAATGAGGGCGCCTGGCAGGGCGCCTTGGCAACATCAGACAGCGCCCATGAGGGCGCCTGGCACCTATGAGGGCGCCTTGGCAACATCAGACAGCGCCCATGAGGGCGCCTGGCACCCATGAGGGCGCCTGGCAGGGCGCCATGGAAACATCAGGCAGTGCCCATGAGCACGTAAGAAAATTAAAGGATGCATGAGCATGTGAGTGCATGAGCACGAAAGGAAATAAAAGAGTGGACGAGCACATGAGCAAAAAACATAGTGCACAGGCACGTGAGAAAATAAAGTAGTGCACGAATCGGTTGGGCTGATCCATATCCAATTGCTAAACGCACCCTCTGGTTTTGCTAATGGACCTCTTGGTCCAGTCCAGAACAGTTGCCCCCCAAGCCGAGATTATTCCGGAGGATGGTCTTGGCTTGAAGGATTTTCACTGGTCTACCGGATGTGTGAAGTCGCGCGGGACATTGCCTTTGTCACGGCCGTGTTTTATCATTCTCACTCTCTAGAGTAAAAAAGAAAAATTTTTTCTTTGTCGTAATGCGTTACTCTGTCTGTCTTGTAGGGTCGCACAAGATCACTTCGTTGTGACCACGACTCAGGCCACCTATGGGGTAATCCCTGTGCCAAGTGTCAATCTAGGGTGTCGTATCCTGATGTTGGCGCCCTCCTGGGCGCCTTGTGCCAAGTGCTACGTTCTGCTGTTGGGGCCCTCTTGGGCGCCTTGCTGGACGCTTGTTTGTTCCCGAGAGTTGGCACCCTCCTGTGTGCCTTTGGTGTTGTTCCCAGCGTACGTGTTGTGGATGGTGCCCTCGTGGGCGCCTTGTCATGTTGTCTTGGCTGCCGCCTCTTGGAGCAGGATCTGGCACCCTCATAGGCGCCATGGGGGCCTTGTCATGTTGTCTTGGCTGCCGCCTCTTGGAGCAGGATCTGGCGCCCTCATGGGCGCCATGGGCGCCCCGTCATGTTGTCTTGGCAGCCGCCTCTTAGAGCAGGATCTGGCGCCCTCATGGGCGCCTTGTTGCGTCTGGAGCAGGATCTGGCGCCCTTATGGGTGCCATGGGGGCCTTGTTGCGTCTGGAGCAGGATCTGGCGCCCTCATGGGCGCCATGGGCGCCCCGTCATGTTGTCTTGGCAGCCGCCTCTTAGAGCAGGATCTGGCGCCCTCATAGGCGCCTTGTTGCGTCTGGAGCAGGATCTGGCGCCCTTATGGGTGCCATGGGCGCCTTGTTGCGTCTGGAGCAGGATCTGGCGCCCTCATGGGCGCCATGGGCGCCTTGTTGCGTCTGGAGCAGGATCCGGCGCCCTCATGGGCGCCATGGGTGCCTTGTTGCGTCTAGAGCAGGATCTGGCGCCCTCATGGGCGCCATGGGCGCCTTGTTGCGTCTGGAGCAGGATCTGGCGCCCTCATGGGCGCCGTGGGCGCCTTGTGCCAGGACTCCTGATGTTGGCACCCTCCTGCGAAAAATGTTTTGGCGCCCCCTAGGGCGCCTTGGTGCCTTCCTGGATGTGCTTGGTGCCATCCTACAGAAATATGTTTTCGGGCCCTCTAGGGCGCCTTGGTGCCAGCCTGGATGTGCTTGGTGCCATCCTGCAGAACATGTTTTGGCGCCCTCTAGGGCGTCTTGGTGCCATCTTGGATGTGCTTGGCGCCATCATGCGAAACATGTTTTGGGGCCCTCTAGGGCGCCTTGGTGCCAGCCTGGATGTGCTTGGCGCCATCCTACGAAACATGTTTTGGCGCCCTCTAGGTCGCCTTGGTGTCTTCCTGGATGTGCTTGGTGCCACCTTGCGAAACATGTTTTGGGGCCCTCTAGGGCGCCTGGGTGCCGGCCTGGATGCGCTTGGTGCCATCCTGCGAAACATGTTTTAGGTCCCTCAAGGGCGCCATACGTCGGGTGTCTTCTCGTGGAGAATATTTTGCGAGACAAGGTTTTGCTGCCCTCATGGGTGCCTATACGGCGAGTGTCTCCTCGTGGAGCAGATTTTGCGGCACAAGGTTTGGTGCCCTCATGGGTGCCTTGGACACCTTGTTGCATAGTGTTGTCTGCCCCTTGCGAAGGATTTGCTTCTAGACGACCTCCTGCCTGGCGCCCTCATGGGCGCTGCCTGTTCCATCCTTGTCGCCCTGCCAAGCGCCCTCATGGGCGCTGCCTCTCCATCCTTGGCGCCCTGTGTAACACCCCTTTTCTACCCGTTACTTTATTAGCGTAAAAGTCAGAGTTTCAAATTTTTAATTACATCACAAGGGATGTCACACTTACTTCGTTGAACATTACACGCCAAATTTACTCGCTTTTCGAAAACAGCCTTATAATTCTTTCAAAACGTCATCGTCAATTAACATACAACTTCACAGCGGAAAACCCAGCAAGTTTAATCATAAAAGGCATTGCAACTATGCAAGGCTCACAATAGTAAAGTCCAACAACAACAATGGTCATAAGTAACTTAAACAACGTCATTCCCCCCTAGTGTTACATAATCAGAGCAGACGACCCGACTCGAAGTAGTGAAGGTACCTAGTCCTTCACTCGCAATCACCTGCACGTTACCGCATAGGGGTAACATTCAAACAGAAGGGTGAGTCCAATTCAATCCATATAATAAATCACATGATAAGCAATAAGTCAAGTCACAGCTCTAAATTAATCACATCACCATCATCAATTACATCACCACAATACTCATCACTATGTCGTGTAGGCATATGAAATGCAACCCACTCGCGGGCATATGCATGAGGTACCTTTTCACAAACGTCGCTTAGCCATTATGGCCTCATCGTCACTTAGCCTTTTGGGCCTCAAAACGTCACTGGGTTTATGCATATGGGATGCATGAGACACTATAACATGCATCACGCACAAATCACACAATCACGGTCAACTATGTGACCCGTCACTTACCAATTTCCAAATAAGAAGCACAGCACCTGTCAGTTCACAATTTACACACAACAACGTCACTTAGCCTTTTGGGCCTGATCATCACTTAGCCTTTTGGGCCTCAACGTCACTTATTTTCATCGTCACTTATTCATAAACATCATCAACTCAAACAATTCAACGTCACTTATTGTCATCATCACTTATTCATAAACATCATCAACTCAAACAATTCAACGTCACTCATTTTCATCATCACTTATTCATAAACATCATCAACTCAAACAATTCAACGTCACTCATTTTCATCATCACTTATTCATAAACATCATCAACTCAAACAATAGCCACTGAGGGCAAAAACGTCATTTACTAGCCACCAAGGGCATCATCGTCATCTACACGTAATTATCAACAACATTGGCCACTAAGGGAAAAAAGGTCATTTAACTAGCCTCTAAGGGCATCATCGTCATTTACACATCATAATTAACAACATTGGCCACTAAGGGCAAAAAGGTCATTTAACTAGCCACTAAGGGCATCATCGTCATTTACACATCATAATTAACAACATTGGCCACTAAGGGCAAAAAGGTCATTTAACTAGCCACTAAGGGCATCATCGTCAAAATCATCACTTTTAACACTAAAGCGTTGAAACCACTGGTTATACTCAAAAGGGATTTTTAAAGACACCAAAACATCTTTTCAATGTCACAGCAGCGACCACCGGGAACAGCCACTTGGGCGCCCAGCAACCTTCAGAAATTATAAGTTTTTATTTTTAAAAATGGGACACACAGATAGACAACTGAAAAAGCCTCCCAACACTTTTGAAACGTTTAAAACGGATGTCCGAGTCAAAAGATATAGCGAAAACAGTTTTCGAAAACATTTTGGGAACATACTGAAAAACTGGCGCCCTGGGCGCCCAGCGCCACACACGCACTCACACACACAGGCACCCGGGCACCCAGCGCCCAGCGCCTGGCGCAACACGCGCAACACTGCACACAGCGCACACGGGCGCCCAGCGCCCACACACACACAGCAACACGCAGGATGGCACACGGCGCCCAGGAGCAGGGCGCCAAAACCTGCACAACACCGAAACATAACAAGGCACATCCTTTGGCTACGGCGCCCATGCCCAGGGCGCCAAACACGGTCACACACACAAAATCACCACGCCACATAATTGGCCACGGCGCCCATACACAGGGCGCCAAAATCAGCATCCATGAATCATAAATCAACACACATGTAATCGCATCACCAAATCAATTAAATTCGCATAGGCAAACAATCAAACAACAACCATACAACTATCAAACAGGATCATGGCAATACAAATCTAGGCCAACCCTACCTTAAAACCTATCATACAACTCATTATATAAATCGATAGGACATCCCCTTACCTCGAACTTGAAGGATAGAAGCCCTAGAGACAGACACGAGCAGAACCACAGCAACAGATCACGCCCCTTCCTCCTCCTTGAGCTCGCGCCCTTCTCCTTCCTCTTCTCCTCTCTACGGCCTTCGCACTCTTCTCTCTCTATTCTCTTTCTCTCAATTCGCGAATGCTAACACCAAAAACCCTAGCCTCACAAGACCTCACCACTTCGCATAACACATGGATCACGGGCTTGGGCTTTTCACTTAAGCCCAAGTCTAGCTACATGGCGCCTCCATCTCCTAATACCACCTACACAATTTTTTTAATATAATTTCCAATAATTAAATTATATCCAATTAATTAAATTAAATTCCTAAATACTTAATTAAATAATTTAATTAAATATTTAGGGTGTTACACCCTGCCAGGCGCCCTCATGGGCGCTTTGTGCTTTGATCTTGGCGCCCTGCCAGGCGCCCTCATGGGTGCCATGGGCGCCTAAACGCCGGGTGTCTCCTCGTGGAGCAGATTATGCGAGCCAAGGTTTGGTGTCGGTGCCTTGGACGTCTACACGCTGGGTGTCTCCTCGTGGTGCAGATTTTGCGAGACAAGGTTTGGTGCCCTCATGGGTGCCTTGGTGCACGGTGTTGTCTGCCCCCTTTTGAACGTTTTGCTTCCAGACCATCTCCTGCCAGGCGCCCTCATGCCATGCGCCCTCCTTGCCATGCGCCCTCCTTGCCATGCGCCCCTCTGCCAGGCGCTCTCATGGGCGCTGCCATGGTGCTTGGCGCCCTGCCAGGCGCCCCTCTGCCAGGCGCCCTTCTTGCCAGGCGCCCTCGTGGGCGCTGCCTTGGTGCTTGGCGCCTTGTCAGGCGCCCTCCTTGTCAGGCGCCCCTCTGCCAGGCGCCCTTCTTGCAAGGCGCCCTCATGGGCGCTTTGTGCTTTGATATTGGCGCCCTACAAGGCGCCCTCGTGGGTGCCATGGGCGCCTAAACGCCGGGTGTCTCCTCGTGGAGCAGATTTTGCGAGCCAAGCTTTGGTGTCGGTGCCTTGGACGTCTACACGATGGGTGTCTCCTCGTGGAGCAGATTTTGCGAGACAAGGTTTGGTGCTGGTGCCTTGGACGTCTACACGCTGGGTGTCTCCTCGTGGAGCAGATTTTGCGAGACATGGTTTGGTGCCCTCATGGGTGCCTTGTTGCACAGTGCTGTCTTCCCCCTTGCGAAGGTTTTGCTTCTAGACCACCTCCTGCCAGGCGGCCCTCATGCCAGGCGCCCTCCTTGCCAGGCGCCCCTCTGCCAGGCGCCCTCATGGGCGCTGCCTTGGTGCTTGGCGCCCTGTCAGGCGCCCTCCTTTCCAGGAAGACTGGGCAGGCTGACTGGTACGCTCGTCAGGTAGGGTTACGACGTTGCCCTCAGGAATACCCTCTGGTCGGGGTGCGCGTATGGCAATGCTCTGAAGTCGGGGTCTGCCTCTGGGAGCCATGGAGCAGCAAGAGAAAAGTTCGAGTAGTGATGATGTGAAAGATAGAAACCTCCCACTGTGGTCACCAATGTTCTGTACCTAGCAGTAATTTGGTAGGCTGCTGTTGGTAGGTATCTTGCTGCCCTGGCAGGAGGTCAGTGAGCGCCCGGGGGGAGGGGTACCTGCAAAGCCACTCCGACGCTCAAGTCTGTATGAGAATAAGCTAGTGAATTTGCAAGGGAATACTGCGTACCGTATAAATGGCTATGCGAGCCGGTATTTATAGGAAATCGATGCTCGTTGTGGATCGTCGGATCAGTGGAGGCTATCTGAACCCTCCAAGTGTATTGGGCTTGTATATTGTGGATACGGGCCGAATCGGTTGGAACCAGCGCCCATGAGGGCACCTGGCAAGGGAGGAACCAGCGCCCTTAAGGGCGCCTGGCAAGGAAGCAGCCAGCGCCCATGAGGGCGCCTAGCAGGAGGTGGTCTGGAAGCAAATCCTTCGCAAGGGGGCAGCTAGCACTATGCAACAAGGCGCACAAGGCACCCGTGAGGGCACCAAACATTGTCTCGCAAAACCTGCTCCACGAGGAGACACCCAGCGTGTAGACGCCTAAGGCACCCGTGAGGGCACCAAAACTTTGTCTCACAAAATCTACTCCACGAGGAGACACCCGACGTATAGGCACCCATGAGGGCACAAAACTTTGTCTCGCAAAATCTGCTCCACGAGGAGACACCCAGCGTATAGGCACCAAGGCGCCCTAGAGGGCGCCAAAACATGTTCTGCACGATGGCACCAAGCGCATTCAGGTCGGCACTCAGGCGCCCTAGAAGGCCCCAAAACATGTTTCGCAGGGTGGCACCAAGCACATCCAGGCTGGCACCAAGGCGCCCTAGAGAGCCCCAAAACATGTTTCTGCAGGATGGCACCAAGCGCATCTAGGTCGGCACCCAGGCGCCCTAGAGGGCCCCAAAACATGTTTCGCAGGGTGGCACCAAGAACATCCAGCCTGGCACCAAGGCGCCCTCTAGGGCGCCAAAACATGTTCTGCAGGATGGCACCAAACGCATCCAGGCCGGCACCCAGACGCCCTAGAGGGCCCCAAAACATGTTCTGCAGGATGGCACCAAGCACATCTAGGCTGGCACCAAGGCGCCCTAGAGGGCCCCAAAACATGTCTCTGCAGGATGGCACAAAGCACATCCAGGAAGGCGCCAAGGCGCCCTAGGGGCGCCAAAACATGTTTCGCAGGAGGGAGAGGAGTCCTGGCACAAGGCGCCCATGGCGCCCATGAGGGCGCCAGATCCTGCTCCAAGAGGCGGCAGCCAGATCAACACAACAAGGCGCCCATGGCGCCCATGAGGGCGCCAGATCCTGCTCCAAGAGGCAGCAGCCAGATCAACGCAACAAGGCGCCCATGGCGCCCATGAGGGCGCCAGATCCTGCTCCAAGAGGCGGCAGCCAAGACAACATGACAAGGCGCCCACGAGGGCACCATCCACAACACGCACGCAGGGAACAACACCAAAGGCACACAGGAGGGTGCCAACTCTCGGGAACAAACAAGCGTCCAGCAAGGCGCCCAGGAGGGCCCCAACAGCAGAACGTAGCACTTGGCACAAGGCGCTCAGGAGGGCGCCAACATCAGGATACGGCACACTAGCTTGACGCATGATTGTTGATTTTTTTCGAATTTAATGGCTGTTTCATTACAATTTGAGCAGATTGCCCGAGAATAGATTTTTTAGCCTAAATTATTCGCTCGACGTACAACATCGTCACGTGTTAACGAACTACACACTAAACAGAACCAAAAGACGGTCGAAATTCGTATCTAATTTTTTAACTGATTTATTTATTTATTAATTAGGTAAATCCGGATTTATTTATTTATTAATTAGGTTAACAAAGCGGATTTACCCCCAAATAAGGTAAATCCGCTTTTGTTATTTAAAAGCGGATATACCCCCATATAAGGTAAATCCGCTTTTAAAAATAACAAAATCGGATTTACCCCCACTTAAGGTAAATCCGTTTTGTTATTTTTAAAAGCGGATTTACCCCATCTTAAATAAATCCGTTTTTAAATTTTTAAAATTTTCAGTGGAAATCAGATTTACCTCTCAGATACATAAATCCGATTTGGAAATCAGATTTACCTCACAGATACATAAATACGATTTACCTCACAGATACATAAGTCCGATTTGGAAATCCGCTTTGAGCCATAGGTGTTATTAATGTTCTTTGTGGTTGGGTTCGGTTAACTCATATAGTTATGAAATGACATTATATTTTTGCTATATATATAATATTTTGTATGTAAATCAAAAGGTACATTAAAAATTAAATTTTATCCTGAAAATATAAAAATATAAAAATCAACATATAAAAATCAATGTTCTAAGTTAACCGGTAATCCAAATTACATATATGTTCATCTAAATTTTAAAATTCGTAAAACAAGGAGCCACATCAATGTTGTCTTCACTAAATGCTTTTGTCGTCTTCACTCTTCAAAGTGGGAAGTGACACAACTAGTCAATATTTCACCTACAAAATAAAAAATACATGTTAAATATAAACACTAAAGTTGATAAAAATGGAACGTGGTGATAAATAAATGGAAAACCAATAAGTAACTATGGAAAAACAGATTTTTCTTACACTAACAGAGTATGAAATAGATTATAAAATCATTATTCTGATTATGAAACAAAATAGAATCAATTATGAAATAAAATCATTGCACTAACAGATTATAATTGCACTAAGTCAGTAACAGATTATTCAGATCAATTATAATAGATTTGCAATATCAAATCAAATCAAATTGTAGAGTTAAACAGAAAATCAACGGCGCACAAACCTGTTTGAGTGAAAACCTGATATAGAGTGAAACCTTAAATTAGGGGCGTGCAAACCTTTTTGAGAGAGAGAGAGAGAGAGAGAGAAATGAAATACACAGTGAGGGGGAGAGAATCAGAGAAATAAAGGTAGAAACGAAATACAAAAATGAGGGAGAGAGACTTTCTTACCTGAATATTGATCGCTGAGAAGAGAGGGAGAGAAACGAAAATGTAGATTGGAGAAGGGATGGAGGCGCTGAGTGTGTCTGAGTGAGAAGAGAGGGAGGGAGGAGCTGAGTGAGAGTCACTGAGAGAGGGATGGAGGCGCTGAGTGTGTCTGAGTGAGAAGTGAGAGTGAGAGAACGTGTTTTTGTTTTTAGGGTTTGATAGGGTTTCTAATTTTGGAGGGGTATTAATGTAACTTCTTACATTCGGGGCGGGTTCGGGGACGGGTTCGGGGACGGGACCTATATCCCCATTACCCGTCCCATCCCCGTTTTTCAATTTCGGGGAAAACCCAAACCCAGTCAAAGCGGGGAAAACCCGTCAAATTGGGGCGAGTTTGGTTCGGTCCCCGCGGGTATGAGTTTCGTTGCCATGCCTAGATCTTACCCATTGTTTATGGTTATTGTCTTTAATAGATAGATAAAAGTTTCGTCATATGTTACAACAAATTAATCCACGATATTAAATTGAAAGTGAAGAATAATAAATATAAAACTATCCATAATACATAGATAGGCAATATTTTTGAAGTCAAAATAGTAAATAATAAGGTGAGTCAATAAAATAATATGAAAGAAAGAATATCAGTTATGGAATATGTAACATCTCCAAAATAATTAAGTCAATTATTTTGATATTTAACCCAATTGATTTGTTTTAGTACTTGATTAACGATTTTATTAATTGAGTGCTAGATTAAATATTAATTGGTGTAGGGTTTTTGAGTGAATAGTAGCTACAAAATGGTATTTTAGGGAATTGAGGAAAGTGTAAGGGCATCATTCCCTTACATGGGATATTTGTTTAGTTTATATTATAAAAGAAAATAAAAAAAAAAGAAAGGGAAGCCGTAGAATGAAAGGGAAGAAAAGAAATGGAGGGAAACATGAGAGGAGGGGAGAGGACGAAGGGAGAGAAGAGAAGAGGGAATAGGAAATATTCATGATTTGTTTTTCTTCTTCCCATCATTAAATTCATCTTTTCACCTTAAAAGGTACATTAAAAATTAAATTTTATCCTGAAAATATAAAAATAAAAGTCTTTTATATTTGATCTTACCCATTGTTTATGGTTATTTTCTTTAATAGATAGATAAAAGTTTCGTCATATGTTACAACAAATTAATCCACGATATTATATTGAAAGTGAAGAATAATAAATATAAAACTATCCATAATACATAGATAGGCAATATTTTTGAAGTCTGAATAGTAAATAATAAGGTGAGTCAATAAAATAATATGAAAGAAAGAATATCAGTTATGGAATATGTAACATCCCCAAAATAATTATGTCAATTATTTTGATATTTAACCCAATTGATTTGTTTTAGTACTTGATTAATGATTTTATTAATTGAGTGCTAGATTAAATATTAATTGGTGTAGGGCTTTTGAGTGAATAGTAGCTAGAAAAAGGTATTTTAGGGAATTGAGGAAAGTGTAAGGGCGTCATAGGAATTTCCCTTACATGGGATTTAGTTTATATTATAAAAGAAAATAATAAAAAAAGAAAGGGAAGCCGTAGAATGAAAGGGAAGAAAAGAAATGGAGAGAAACATGAGAGAAGGGGAGAGGAACGAAGGGAGAGAAGAGAAGAGGGAATAGGAAATATTCATGATTTGTTTTTCTTCTTCCCACCATTAAATTCATCTTTTCACCCTCTTCATTTTGATCCCAACAACATCACCAACAACTTACTCTCCCTCAACCTACCATTTTCGAAATTCTTGGTGAAAATGGGGGATTTGGAGATTTCTTCTTCTTTTCCAAAGAATGAAGGTTAGGGAGTTCAATAGAGTGTGTGATAGCTAGCTTGGAGTGATGAAATCTGTAACATCCCTGTTTCCCTAATTTCGGTTTACAAAATCAACTGGCAATTTATTATTCGATCAAATGATAAATTGAGTCATGGATATGATAATCTCGCGAAAGCAATATTGAATTGCTCAATTATATGAAATACACACAATTTATCCGAATTGTGTGTATCGTTGTGGGAATTAGAGCACAAAGGGTAAAATCATCATTTCGTCTCATAATGAGGAAGTATCATTGATGAAATAACGGATTGGGTCCAAGTCATGCTAGGATTATGGAAATGTTATTTAAATTGCTAAGTCACATGGATTGATGGGTATTTGATGGATTAAAATGGACCTAAATGGATATTAAGGAACCAAGGGCATTTTGGTCATTTCCACATTCTTCAAATCATTAACCCAAATTACCCTTCACCAATCATGCTTTTCAATTTCCCTAAGATCATAATCAAGGATTTTAATTAGGGTTATGAGTTAATTGTTGGTTAAGTGATGATTTGGTAAGAAGGGCAAAATGGTAATTTTGCCCTCATTTAAGAAACGCATGACCAGCTGATCACTCTCCTTCTCCTCACTTTAGAAATATTCAGAAACCAGAAAGAATAGGGGTTGAGAAGAGAGGGAGGGGCGAGAGAAGGAAGAGGAGGAAGAATTGAAGAGAACTTTCTCATCCATGGTTGCATGTAAGTAAAAATCCTACCATTGCTTCCATTTTCTTTCCTCTACACAGTGATACCCTTGATGGAAGCTGAATCCCTCTCCTTTTCATTTTGCCATTGATGGTTCTTGAAGCTCTTGGTGGAAGCTTAGGAGCTTTTGAGCTTGTGCATGTAATGTTGGAGCTCTAGGGTGCTGGATGATGTTCAATAACCATATTAGAGTACATCCACCAACCACATTTCGAAATTACTAGAGAGTGTGGTAGATTGGTTCTGTTTTGGATGTTTGGGTTAGCTATGGAGCTAAATTTCGTGGTCATTGATGGTTGGGATTGAAGATACCAACTCAAGGCAAATTCGGTTTGAAACCCGTTTGGAGCCTCTTTTGAAGTTCATTTTTGTTAATTCAGAAAGTAGACAGGAAACCCTTCAATTTAGGCACGAGAACCACATGAATTGACTGAGTATTGAGGGAGAAACTTTAAGTACAAATTTCACTTTTGTCACAGTATTGTTTTCGAACCAGTCTCAGTATTTTAGCCGTAACTCCCTGAATACTCGTCATATCAGTGTGGGATTTGAACCATAGGAAAATAGACGAAATTCTCCACACGTTAGACACTGGTTTGAATGATTTTGGTTAAGAATTGAATTAGTTATGCCTGATGCAAAACAGCTTGCAGATGCTGCCAAACCAATCTTGGAGTTAGTTGCCGCGTTTCTAAGAGTCCGGGTTAGATCGGGATAGAATTAAACTTGCATTGAGGATTGAGGTGCATTTGGATTAGGTTTAGTAGCTTGTGTCCCTGGAGCTAGTTTTGAAGTGGTTTCGAGTTCGTTGGAGCGTGGGAATCAAATTCGGGGATCGTTCGAGTGGTTACGTGTTGATGCATTTTGAAGTCTCGGCAAATTCTGTGATTTTCAACACGATCGGTGAGTTTTACTCACGTTAGGTTTTTATCTTATTGTTTTCAAAGTTATTGCATTTCTGGTTCTGTGGCAATGATTCTAATTTCGAAAGATTATCGAGTCGAAAATCGTTTTTCGGAAAATAACGTTTTACGGTTTTTATCGAATTTTATATGTGATTGTATTAACTGAGATTGTACTGGTATACTGCTGGAATGTTTGATTGTTTTGTTGGAAATTGGATTGGGTTTCGATTGGAAGGGATCGGAGAAGCGAAACGGAACGAAACGAACAAATAACGAATCTGCTACAGACAGCACGGGTCGTGCCACCTCTAGCACGGGTCGTGCTAGACTTTCTGTTTGAACTGAAACGTGGAATTTCAGTCTAGCACGGCTCGTGCAAGCTCTGGCACGGGTCGTGCGATTATATCGAATATAGAGGTCGGCCCAATGCAGGTGTGATATATAGATTATATCAAGTCGGGTGACGACCCAACGATTAGCATACTAGGAAGGGAAGGTCATGAGCCCTCACCCTAGGCCCTGGAAACGTTATGGAATAGATACTAACGGGGGTTCATTGAGATTGTGGTTGTGTGCACGGTCGATGTTATGCTACGATAAGTATACGATTCATCGGGATTGTGGTTGTGTGCACGGTCGGTGTTTCGATTGGAAAGCTTGTAATGGTAAAGTAACTTACAAGGCTTAAAAATAAATGAATAGCACATTAAATGCCGAGATTGCGGCTGTTGCACGGTCGGCGATGGGCTACAATTTTATGGGCAAGTGGTTTATAAATTAAACTATGTTGCAACGGTTTTATAATTGAACCGAGTGATGTGAGGGGTTACTGTAGAACTCACTGAGATATGTTATCTCACCCTATCATATGTTGTTGTTTTTACAGAGCACGGGAAATAAGGATAGCAGGCGGCATGGTCAGTTGTCATGCTCGAGGAGAAGTTGGAGATTTAGTCTTTCATCATTGTTTTTGATTCCGATGTTGTCTCTGTATTCGGTCTTGTGACTCGAATTTTATTAACAATGTGTAAGAGTTTCCGCTGTTTCTTGCAACGATGTTTATCTAAGCAGGAATTTTTATACTCTAATGTAAACCAAAATGTATGATTAGGTATCTCTTTGTATTTCTTTGTTTTAGAAATACTGGGGTGTTACAAAATCAAGCTTAGGAAGGGTTAGGGTTTGAGAATCAAAAATTGGGGTTTTATGTTTGAAGCTAAATTGGAGGTTGAAGATGATGAATAGTGACTTGGAGAGGTATTATGGTTGATTGGGAGTTCTTATGGTAAGTGCAAGCTTTGGGACCGGATTTGGGTGTCGTCGGAGCGTAGACGTTGATGCGGGGATCGTTTGTAACATCCCCAAAATAATTAACCAGATTATTTGGATGTTACCCCCAATTCCTTTATTTTAGTACTTGATTGATAAATTTATTGAGTGCTAAAATTTATTATCGGTTGTCATAGGATCGTTAACCGGATAATACGAAACAAAGACGATTTAGAAACGAAATTAGAGATTAAGGGCAATGTGGTCATTTGACCACATTACCACTTAATATATAAGAAAAGGAAGAAAAGAGAATTAAGAAAGAAAGAAAGGAAACGTGAAACAGAGAAGAGGAAGAGAACAGGAAAAGAAGAGGAAAGAAGAAAGGAGAAAGAAGAAGAAGAAGTGGAACCCAAGCCCCAAGCTCATCATCATCTCCCTCCATTTTTGTTTCCCAAGAGCTAGGTAAGCTTCTCACCCATTTTTCCCCTTTTGTGGATTTTGAATCTTGAGGGTTTTGAGAGATGATTTTGGTGTTTGAGATGATTTTGATGGTTTACACATGATTAGAAGCGGACCCAAGGAAGATTGAACGCGGATTGAAGCTCGATTCGGAGTTGGAAGCGAATTGGTGATTCTAGGGTTTGTTTGGGGTTTTGAGATTTCGGTGATTTCGGATTCAACCATTTCTCTCGCGTCAAGGGTGAGTTTTACTCACGTTTAGGTTTATTTCGTTTTGAAAATGAATTTTGTGTTGATTGGTTTCGAAAGCTTTTGAGTCGAAAACCGTTATTTTGAAATATATCGTATTTTGACAAAATTCGAATATGTTGAGTTTTTGATTGATTTGATTGATTGTGTGATGTTGATTGAATCTGTTTTATGACTGTTTGAACTGTTTTTAATCGAAACAAGAATCGGAATTGAGCGGAATAACGGATTTCGCGAGAAACCGCAAAATTTGCACTTCACAGCAGACCGTCGCGTCGCGACCCTTCCTGAAATTTTGACAGTTTTCGTTTCTGTCACGTTTCGCGTCGCGACGGAATCTGTTCGCGTCGCGACGCTTTGTAGTTTTTCAGCAAAAGTCACTGATTTTGTTTTCGGGATAACTTTTGATCCAGGAACCCGATTGAGGTGTTCTCAGGTGCGTTTGAAAGCTTATTGAAAGGCCTAACTAAATATACAATTTCATTTGTATAATGGACTGTTTTTGAAGTTATAAATTGTTTCGAAAAGCCATGAAATGGTATACGAGAGCGAACGTGTATTATGTTTATTATATGGAACTAAATGTTCAATTAACGGTCTAATGTAAATGAACTAAATGTTCAAGTGAAAGTAGATATATATATATATATATATATATATATATATATATAATATATCGAGTGTGGGTGACGACCCATGAGATTAACATACTAGGCAGGGAAGTCATGATCCTTAAACCTAGGCCCGTATACCACTAGGGAAAGTACTATTGGTAAGGGGGTTCACTGGGATTTAGCACAGGATTGCAGTCGGTGTTATGTTGAAAGTTTTGTTGTACGATACAACGGGATTGAGCACTGGATTGCAGTAGGTGTCGTACTGAGTTATAACACGGTTCACCGGGATTTAGCACTGGATTGCAGTCGGTGTCATGTTGAAATAAAATGCATGTGGTCATAAATTAAACCACGAATGAAAGAGAGTCCTATAATACGGATCACCGAGATTTAGCACAGGATTGCAGTCGGTGGCGTGTTAAGTTAAATAGGATTCATAATTGAACCGAGAGCATTGTTAGGGGTCTCTCGGTAGAACTCACTGAGATTGTATCTCACTGTTTATATGTTGTTGATTTACAGAGAAACAAGGAAAGAGGAGATCACAGAGGCATGAGTAGGTTTATGCTCGGGGAGTTGCCGAAGACATAGCTTTTATGATTTACCTTATGTTTCCTTTGCTATCTTGTATCACGACAATATGGCTTTAACTGTTGTAAAAGTTATGTACTTATTTCCGCGCTTTCTTGTATGATATTGAACACTAAATGTAGCTGATGTTGATGGTCAGGGAACCGTTGTGGTTTTAACTATGTTTAAAACTGTTTTGGTATTATTCAGCGAAAATTTTATAGTGGTATTTGTCATACCCCAATTTTGTCCGGCTTAGGTCAAAACCCTAATTTTCCCCAAAAAATAAATAAATAAGAGAAAAGAGCATCATGCATTGCATTTAGGGTTATAGAAGTCATTTCAAAGTTTCTAAAATCATTTTTGGAGTTGGAATGTACTTTTGGACAATTTAGGGTTTTTCAGTGCAAAAGGGTGTTTTAGTCGTTTCGCAAATAAGGGATGTTTTCTCAGAACAAGCCACTTAACATGCATCCCAAGGTCTTAGAGGTCGTTCCCAGGGGGAAAAGTCATTTTTAAAGTGAAAATGTGCTTTGGGCAAAAACTAGGGTTTTTAGGGTGAAAGGGCATTTTGGTCATTTCACGCTAAAAGCGGTTTTTCGTCCCAAATCACCGAACCATCACCAAAGGATTATTTGAGGAAGATTTGTGCTTAGTTGTGATTTTTTTTTTGTGCGCATAATTATTAAGTCACCTAGCATAAAACTCAATTTTCGAACAAAAGGGCAAAATGGTCATTTTCGCTAGAGTGGGGCCCAAAATCAATTTTGGGAATGGTGTTGTCATGGAATTTTGGGCCCAATGATTGAATCCTAGGATGAGCCCAAAATAGAAAAAAGAATCTTCATGGAATAAAAGAATAATCATAAAAAGAAAAATCAAAAAGAATGAAAATAAGGTAGTGTCCTCAATAAGACAAAAAGTACTATTTTGTGCAAGCTTGCATTTTTTTTTCTTTCCCTCCTCTCCTCATGATGCTGGACGAACAGCAATGCCCTTCCCATTCCCTTCACATTTGTGTTTCTTCAACACCCTCAATCCATGTGATGATGCATCTCCACCCTCCATTCAAATTTAAAGTCTAATCCTAGTGCACCTCTCAAAGCCAATGACTAAAATACCCTCTAACTTGGTGACCAAGTTCAAATTAATTTTATTTATTAATATTCAGCTGAATGTTAATTGATTTAATTGGTTACCATTTTACCCCAAAGCTCACTCCCACCCTATAAATACCCTTTCATTTTCCACACATCACAACTTTTTTTTGCTCATTCATTCTCTCACTTGAAATCAACATAATTCCCCTCCTCTCCTCCCTCTCTCATCAGGCCGTAGCCCCCCCCCCCTCACTCTCCTCTCTTCCATTGTTTTGTTTCCATCACCCAAACACCACCAAATCACTTCAAATCCACTCCTCCTCCATAGATCTTCCTCCTTTCACCATCCATTTCATATCCTCCTCATCAAGCACTTGGGTATTTGGGAATTTGCGTGGGGTTCTTGGACCATTTCTTGAAGACTTTAGTTGATTTGGTTACTTGTTCTTCATTTCCTACTTCTATTAGCTTGGATCCAAGGTAAATCCCTAAAACTCTTGCATCATCTCTCACATTTTTGCATTAAAACCCATTTTTCTTTTCATCACATTTTTGCATCTTCATCTTTAAAATGTAGTTGTTGTTGTTGTTGGGGTGAGAGTTGGCATCTCACCCTTGAATAAATTGTGTTTTTTGTGATTTTCATCTTGTTCCTTGCATTTAGTGAAAGTAAATGATATTTTAAGCCTTATATATGTTTCGCACCCCTTGGTCTTGACATGATTTTATTGTTCCTCTTAGCTTGTTGATGTTTAATACTTATTATTAGCATTTGGTTTTGTTGTTAAATGTCTATTTTCACTGTTTTTACTTGCAAATGTTTGTTATGTCGATGATCTAGCAAGTTGATTCTCACTAGTGCCTAGTGCACTTTTCTTCAAGTGAGAAGATTGCTAGATGTGATTCAACTTTGTTTATGTGTCCTTTTATTTAGTCCTATTTTAATTTGCTTGCAAATAATTTGTTGATGATCTAGCAAGTTGATTCTCACTAGTGCCTAGTGCACTTTTCTTCAAGTGAGAAGATTGCTAGATGTGATTCAACTTTGTTTATGTGTCCTTTTATTTAGTCCTATTTTAATGTGCTTGCTAATAATTTGTTGATGATCTAGCAAGTTGATTCTCACTAGTGCCTAGTGCATTTTTCTTCAAGTGAGAAGATTGCTAGATGTGATTCAACTTTGTTTATGTGTCCTTTTATTTAGCCCTATTTTAATGTGCTTGCAAATAATTTGTTGATGATCTAGCAAGTTGATTCTCACTAGTGCCTAGTGCACTTTTCTTCAAGTGAGAAGATTGCTAGGTGTGATTCAACCCTAAGAGATGAGGATTACTACAAGTAACTCGACTTGCTTTTAATTGTCAATGAATAAATGCAAGTTTATGCTTATGTCGAATTGAGAATGCTGATTTTTGGGGCTTGTAAATGTGATGTTTTGGGTTAATAATTTGTTCAATTGGTTGATGATTGGTGAGATGAATCAACATGTGTTTTAGCACCATTTTAAAATGTTGAGGATCACTTGAAAGTGATTCAACTTTTATCTATGCTTTAATGTTAATTTGGTAAAGTGACTAGACACTTATGCATTGAGCATTGATAACGAGTGTCAAGGATTACCAAATACTTTTAACTTGTGCCTAATGCCTAAAATCCGAACCAAGCTTTTGCAATGTTTCCTTAAGTGCCTTTCTTGGCAACTTATTTGGTTGTTTTTGATCTCATATATTCATGCCATTAATTGTTGATGACTCAATGTCATTCTTGTGTACAATTGTTGTAAATGGAAATGCTTATGCTTGTGCTCCCATTATTGATTATTTTGCTTGCAAATTGGTAAGTATCGCATTTTGGTTTTGACTTGAAAGTTGATTGAAGATTCTACTTTCTTTTCTTTTGTGGCCAAAGCCACCCTCGAATTCTCTTCCTCTCCCCTCTAATCAATCCTTTTTCAAATGATATTCCAAAATCCAACGCTCCGCTAATTTTCTTCACAAATTAATCAATTTCTTTTTAGATCAATAATCAACCTTTTGGAAAACTCATAAGGAGGCAAGTAGGACGTACGGCCGATGTTGTCTAACGTCCTAAGATCGGAGTTGTACAACTCAAACATCTTGGGATACTTATGAGAATTAAAACAAATAATTAACAACTTCAACCCTTTTCAAAAATGAGTGACGAACCGATTCGGATGTACGTTCGACATTGGTTAGAGTCTTAGGATTAGCGAGTTGTGCAGCTCGTGCGAGCCTAAGATACTTGCTCGAACAAAAACTACCAATCTCACAGCAAATCTTTTTTTTTAAGTAACTCAAATCACTTTTCGATAAGTAGGGGGCACGTCGCCTGTACGGGCGGGGATGTCTATGTTTTAGGGTTAGTGGACTGTACAGTTCAGACCCGAGAACCCCTGCAATAAAAGACACCAACACACCCAAAGTTTCTCGACCCAGGAGAACTACGTAGCTTTGATTTCCTCATTGCATCTGAGGATACGTAGGAGCGGGCCACGTCCCGTCAAGCACCCTTTTCAAAAAATACCAAAAAAAATCTTTCTTTTCCCCGTCTTCTTTCCAAACGCTTTTCTCAAATAAAAAAGAAAAACGAAAAGAAATAGAACATCGTTTCAAATCAAACTTTGTCGAAACCAAACATCAAATTAATGGTTCCCTTTCGGTAGAAAGGAGATGCGGGGTGCTTATACCTTCCCCGTGTCTAACCGACCCCCGAACCTACATCTCCTGATTTCGAAAAGACCACCCGCCTTGTATAAAGAGACGTTTTTTCAATGTTTTCGTCTAAAAACTAAAATATTGATGGCGGCTTCATTTATCTTCCACGTTGTACATCGAGAAATCCAAACCGGATATTTCGGGGTGCAACAGCTGGCGACTTCACTGGGGACCTTTTTTTTTTTTAAAAAAAAAGACGAGGGTCAAGCCTAATTAACTTGATGTGTGGTTTAAAATTGTTCGATTTGAGTGATTGTTCTATTTCCCTCTTTTCTTCTTCTTCTTTCTTTTTCTTTCCTCTTCCTCTTTCTTTACCAATTAATGATTGAGCATTCTTTGCATTTTCAATGTGTCGCATTCATGTGCATTTGCCTCTTTCTTCTTCTATGTTTGCTTCTTGTTTCTTCTACTCCTTTCTTTACTTATGTTCATGCATTCCTCCAATCCCCATGTTCCCTTCTTCTTTGCTCCCTTTCTTCAAAGGTAAGCTCATGCATCATTTTCCCCCCCATCTTATTATGTCCCCTTCTTCTTCGCTCCCTTTCTTTGGTAAGTTCATGTATTCCCCCTTTCTATCATGATCCCCTCTTCTTGGCTCCTTTTCTTGAGATAAGTGGAGCATCAGATGATTGTTAGTACCCTAGGTTGTTTTCTTGCTTATATTGAAATGATATATGCAAAACCCTAGGGTAGATGATTTTCTTTGGCTGGACTGTTTCTGGATTTTCTTTGCAGGTGGGGGGTATGTTTGGCATTGTGCTCCTACACACACGTTGCACTCCCTTTGTTTTATTTCTTGGTGAGACAGCCCTATACCCGGGCTAGAGTATATCTTAGGCTAGAACGAAGTCATTAGTGATTGCTCACTGGACGTACGTCTTGTTGTGTGATTGCGAAGACTTCACCTAGAGTTTGGTTTTGTTTGATGACATCATCACTTGGACGTACGGCCTTGTGATCGGTGCTCTCAGATGAGGTCATTGGCTCTAGGAACCTTATCTAGGGCCCTTTTAGTGCTATCCTTGAAGTGTGAACCCCTAAAAATAGCCTTAGATCCTGTCGCTAAAAAACACTGTAGGACACAAAGGAGCTGCATACCCCCGCATCCAAACTTTTTGAAAAAATCAAGTGAATATATTTTTCCAGAAATATGAAGTTCCGGCTTTTGAAAATCATATGTTGTAAATAATTTTCTTTCCATCATCCTCATTATACATTCATGCATTCATTTCGCATGCATTCTCACCAGTGCCGGGGAATTGTAGGTACCAGTGAAAAATGGATCAGAATTTGAAAAGAACCCTCAAGTGGAATTTCAAGCAATAGGATGTCCAAAGTTTGGTTAAGCTCGGCAATCAGTTTCCCTCTTGGCGAAAAGAGGCTTTTCAGAGTATGTATGGTAATCTCCTAGACTTGTTGGAGGTGAATGTCCAGACTGAGGCTCTCACTGCTTTGGCTCAGTACTTTCATGAATACCGTTGCTTCACTTTTCAAGATTATCAGTTGGTCCCAACCTTGGAAGAGTTTCAGAAGATTTTGGGTTTTCCTGCTGCAAGCTGTAAACCATATTCTTATGTGGAGAAATACTCCATAGCCAAAGCTTTAGCTGGTATTCTTCAAGCCAAAGAAGAAATCTTGGTCAAAAATGTGGAAGTCAAGGGTCAAAAGCAAGGTTTGACCAGAAAATTCTTAGAAGCTGAAGCTGATGTCCTACTTGCCAAGAAAGAATGGAAGACTCTCTCTGATGTACTCGCTCTTCTTATTTATGGAATTGTCCTGTTTCCATGTGTGGAGAACTTTGTTGATGCCGCAGCTATTGATGTGCTCCTCGCATTCAAAAAGCGGGAACAAGATCCTACCTCTGTTATCTTAGCTGACCTGTATTACTCTCTCGTTGATCGTCACTCTAAGGGAGGCGGAATGGTTATGTGTTGTATGCCAGTTCTGTACCGATGGTTTGTCTCGCATGTGTTCAGAGGGCACATTGAAGAAAAAGGGAAGAATGAGTGGAAGCAGTTCATTGCAAATCTCAAGGGAAGTGATATCCAATGGTGCACTCTGGCCCGCGATGTGTCAGAATTTATCTCTCAGCTTAGCGGTTTTCCAAATGTTCCTCTTGTTGGCACCAGAGGGTGTATCACTTACAACCCAGCTCTTGCATTGAGGCAGTTGGGTTATTCGATGACAAGTCCACCTCCGGATGAATCTCTGACTGGTTTTGTGCTGCATGGTAGAGGCTCTGAAAATTTGAGTTTGTTGAGAAGGATTGTCCGGGCTTGGGACAGACCAGTAAGGAAGGGGCGTGCTGAGTTGGGTCGCAGAGACACAAGTGTAGGCGAAGGCTATCTTCAGTGGGTCCAGCTCCGGGTGCAGACGGTTAAGCTCCCATTTAGAGTTGCTCCTCAGATTGAGGCTGAGATTCCTCCACCTGCTCCCGTCCTTAATGAGGAGGTTGAGGAACTCAGAGCTGCCTTATCCCAGTCCCAGTAAGAGAAGCTAGAGTTGCGGGCCCAGTTGGAAAAGCTACTTCAAGAGAAGAAGAGCTTAGAGCAAGAGAATGAACACAAAGAGAAATGCATTGCTGACTGTAAGGAGAAAATTGCTGCCTAGTAATCAGAAACTTCTCGATGTGCAAGGTGGTCTCAAGAGTGCTACAAGCGAGATCAAAGCCCGAAACTTGGAAAGAGATAGAGCGCTTGGTGATGCCCGTGCGTGGAAGGCTCAGTTGAGTGCATCCAAAGACTTAGAAAGAAGCTTGAGGAGCCAATTGAGGGAGGCAAAAGCGCAGCTGAAAGCCCTCACTGCTGATTATGAGAAAAGACTCCGGGATGAGATGCAAGCCAGGGATTTGTTGCAAGAGAGGCTTGAGGATTGCAAGGCAATGTTTCATGGAGAGCTCGTGAGGTCCACAACATTGGAGGACCACGTAAGGCACCAGAATGATTTACTAGAGAGGTTCAGGGCTGAGATGACCTATTTGATGGAAGATCACCGAAGGTTGGATGATCATTGCCAGATCTTGCAAGAGAAGTATGCACGCCTTGTCCAAGTTGTGTTATGACGCTGTTACAGGCCTTCCTAGGCGTTTGAGAGATGCTGAGCTTGCTGTGGACGTGCGCACCACTCCAGCGGAGGTTCAGGGCTTCATCGAGTATGTCAAGGTTTTGATTCAAGAGATGAGGGGTCGGGCAGATCGTCCTTCAACTTCAAGAAAGAGAAAGAGGAACCAATGCATGGACTTGGCTGTTGTTTGAAATTCTAGTTATTGTAATTTCCTTTTTAATGCTTTAAGAACTCTTTATGATGTACTCTTGTCCTTTCATTATGAATGAATAAAAGAATTGTATGTTTCAGTTCAGATAAATGTGTACGGTTCATTTCATATTCTCGATCCTTGTTGTTTGTCAAAATGAAATACGCAATTTCCCTGGCACTACGTGAGAGAAACGCATCCGCATCTCATACACATACATGTATATTTATGCATTGCATTCATTTATGCATTCATTCTCGAACTTATGAAAATGTTCCGCAAACAGAAAAGAAAGGCACGCTGGTTCGTTTCCACCGCTACAACACGCGCCTTCAAGAAAGATTAATGGCGAGTATTCCAGAGGATCTACAGTTCGAGAATGAGAATCATGGGAATCCGGGCGACCCAGTTATAACGATACTCAACCCTGAGCAGCTGACTCAGGAGAATCAGGTCTTGAGAGATAAGGTGGGCGCTATGGAGGCCCAGATGGCTGAGGTAACGAATATGCTGCAAACTCTGAGAAGTGGGGCCGCTGCTGGGGCCGCCGCAGTCGTAAATCCAGAAGGGGTCGTTACCTTTGTTTCTCCTCCTACATCAGCTGAAGCTATAGCTGTTCATCCTCCTCCCAGGCCAGAAGTTGGTGGTTCTCCGGGGAGAAGCGGTCAGAGACAACCAAATGCACAAATATATCCATGGGGGATGCCCATGAATTATACACCATCCACTGTTGAAGCCATTCCTGTGGTGACAAGCCAGCCTGCTGTGTTTACTTCCAGTGGAACTACGGGTGTGCCACTAATTCACATCCCTAGTCCCAGTATGATTCCTCCGGGAGGTTCTCCTACTCCTGCTCCGGAGGTTGCTGTGAATCCTCCAAATGCTGCTTATCAAATGGGAAACCCCGCTCAATATGGGGGTTATTATTTCAGTCCAGGGAGCTATCCTCAGGGGCCAGATGGTTGAAAGTTCACAACCAAGGGACAGATATCACTTGCTAGAAGAACGGTTGAGAGCAATGGAAGGGTCAGGTACAAGGGCTAAAGATGCACGGGACTTGTGTCTTGTCCCAGGTGTTGTTATACCTCCCAAATTCAAGGCGCCATATTTTGACAAATACCGCGGCACTGGCTGTCCCTCCAGCCATCTAACGATGTATGTCAGAAAGATGGCAGCTTATGCCCATGATGATAAGGTGCTGATCCATTTCTTTCAGAACAGTCTGACCGGAGCGTCTCTAGACTGGTATATGCAACTGCAATCCTCCGACATCCATAGTTGGAAGGATCTCTCAAAGGCATTTCTTAAACAATATCAGTACAATATGGATCTGGCACCTGACAGATCTCAACTACAACTCATGAGCAAAGGTGACAGGGAATCATTTAAAGAATATGCCCAGAAGTGGAGAAGTGTAGCAGCCCAAGTGAAGCCACCATTGACGGAAAAGGAAATGGTATATATGTTCATGGAAACTCTCCCAGGAATATACTATGATCGATTGGTGGGTAGTGTCTCTTCTAGCTTCTCTGATATGGTGATCATTGGGGAACGTCTGGAACATGGATTGCGTAGTGGGAAAATTGCCGGAGGCTTTGGCAATTCTGGTGGGCAGAAGAAACCTTTTTCAAATTTCCCTAAGAAGAAAGAGGGAGAGACAAATGTCATTACAGCAGGGGGAGGTCCGTCCTTCAACGCTCCACCGCAGAAAGTTCCGTTCTCTGTTCCAGCTCAGCCGCCGCAGAATAATCCAGGTCACAGGACTCAGAATCACCAAGAAAGGAAACGTACCAGTTTTGATCCAATTCCCATCACTTATACTGAGCTGTTTAATCATCTCATTGCAAAGAATCTAGTCAAGACTCGCCCTATGAGGACTGTGCAACCACCCTTCCCCAGAGGATATAATGCTGACGCCACATGTATTTTCCATAATGGAGGGGTCGGTCATACGGTGGAAGATTGCTATGCGTTCAAGTTTATAGTTCAGGACCTAATTGATGCCAATTGGCTATCTTTTAAACCGAACAATCCGAGCACGACAACTAATCCCTTGCCAGGTCATGGGGCACCGTGCTGCCAATGCTATAGAAGATTCTGGGAGCCAGATCATGATAAAGAACGTTGAGAGTATCAAGACTCCTTTGGAAGACATACATGCTGAGTTATGTCGCTGTGGGGTAATTCAGAAAGGTTGTGTGTGTGCTGACCCTGCGTGTGCAGGTGCTTGTGAGGATTTTAAGTCTGTTTTGCAAGATTTGATGGACCGTTATGTGGTTCGGTTGGAAGTAGTTGAGAAAGAAGAAAGTGTGCTAATGCAGCAGTTCAATGATGGCAAAGAGGCCAGAAAGCCAATTGAGATACTGTATAATTCGAAACCGGTCCAAGCCAAACCACAGCCATTGGTTATTGAAATCCCAGCTCCATTTCCTTATGAGAAAGACAGCGCCGTACCGTGGAAGTACAACACCTTACCTTCAGTAGGGGTTTCTCCAAGCACCACTGTTACAAATATAACTGGGTCAAGCGGGATGACAAGGAGCGGTCGGATGTATGCTCCTGAGTTTGGTCGAATTGAGTCCTCCAAGGAAGCCGAAGATAGAGCCCGTAAGGGTAAAGAAAAGGAGGCAGAGAATATTCAGAAGAAGAAAGCGGCAGAGCCTGAAACAGATGAGTTTCTCAAGATTGTGAGACAGAGTGATTATAAAGTGGTCGATCAGATGAACCAAACTCCGGCCAAGATTTCGATGCTGTCTTTGTTGATGAGTTCAGAAGCGCATAGAACTGCTCTCATGAAAGTGCTGAATGAAGCACATGTTGCTCAGAATATCTCTGTTGGCCAATTTGATGAAGTAGTTGGGAATATTGTAGCTGCCAACCATCTGACCTTCACTGATGAAGAGCTTCCCCCAAAGGGAAAGAAACACAATCAAGCTTTGCACATCTCAGTCAAATGCGGAGATTTCGTGTTGGCGCGGGTATTAATTGACAACGGTTCTTCTTTGAATGTGATGCCCCAGGCAACAGTAAGCAAACTGGATGTTGATTGTTCCTTTATGAAGCCAAGCTCAACTCTGGTGAGGGCGTTCGATGGGTCAAAGAAAGAAGTGATAGGGGAGATGGAATTCCCCATTCAAATAGGACCAGAAACTTTTTATATCAATTTTCAAGTCATGGACATATCCTCCTCATACAGTTGTTTACTCGGGAGGCCATGGATCCATATGGCTGGGGCTATTCCTTCATCTCTACACCAGAGGGTTAAGTTCGTGGTTAATGACAAAATTGTGGTGGTGTATGGAGAAGAAGAGATGCTAGTTAACAAGTCTTCTCCGTTCCCTTATGTGGAAGCAGCTGAAGAGTCTTTGGAGACTTCTTTCCAATCTCTTGAAATTGCCAATGCTGTGCTTGGTGGATGTGGATCGTCATCGCCCGTGATAAAGCTGTCAAAGAGTGGAGAGATGGTCGCGAGAATTATGATTGACCAAGGTTATCAGCTAGGACGCGGTCTGGGAAACGTAGGACAAGGAATTCTTGCCCCATTGCAGCTGAAAGAGAACAAGGGTCGTTGTGGTTTGGGATACTGCCCTAATGAAGGGGAGAAAAGGAAGTTGTCTGAAGAGAGAAGAGATGAAAGATTGGCCAAGCTGAGAGGTCAAGACCCCTGGTCCAAAAGGATTCCCATTTGTGATATCAGACAGAGCTTTACCAGTGCCAGATTGTTGGATCCTAACCGCATTGCTGCCATCGAGGATGGATCTGAGGGGGGTGGGACCAGTTTAGTTCGCCGTTGCCATGCTGAGGAGAAGCTCAAAAATTGGGAAGCTGTGGACTTGCCCATCGCTTTTATTTCAAAGTAATGATTGTAGTGCAACCCTGTGGCTCTGCCCAAGGCCATAGGACAAGTTGCTAGGGGCAAACATGTTTTTATTTTCAGAGTTATCATCATTAAATAAAAACGTTTGTTTTGAATTTTCAATCAATAAAAATCCATTTCTCTTCATTTCATGCGTCTTTTTATTGCTTTGTTATTGCTTGTTTGCTTGTTCCGCTTTTCATTCTGCTTTTGCGCTTCGGCAAAATGCAGACATACAGCAATCGTCTCTAAGAACAACAGTGCTAGCAGTCCAAACTTTGACTTTGATCATCCAGTTAACCAAGCCGAGGGGGATGTTAATGAAAACTGGGAAGCTCCTCCAGAATTGATGAGATTAATAGAACAGGAAGAGAAGGTTATTCAACCTCATGGGGAGTCGATTGAGATCATCAACCTGGGTACAGAAGAGGATAGAAGAGAGGTTAAGGTCGGTACCGCCATGGAAGAGAGTGAACGCAAAAGACTAATCCAACTCTTGCATGATTACGCTGATGTCGTTGCGTGGTCGTACAAAGATATGCCAGGGCTAGACACCGACATTGTTGAACACAGGTTGCCAGTGAAGCCGGAGTGCCCGCCAGTCAAGCAGAAATTGAGAAGAATGAAACCAGAGATGTCACTGAAGATAAGGGATGAGGTAAAGAAACAGTTTGATGCCGGGTTCCTAGCGGTTGCGAAGTATCCACAGTGGGTAGCCAACATCGTCCCTGTTCCGAAAAAAGACGGCAAGGTCAGAATGTGCGTCGACTACAGAGATCTGAACAGAGCTAGTCCCAAGGATGATTTCCCTCTGCCTCATATTGACATTCTGGTAGACAGCACGACCCAACACTCATTGTTCTCCTTCATGGACGGGTATTCAGGGTACAATCAGATAAAGATGGCTCCGGAAGATATGGAGAAAACCACCTTCATAACTCTCCGGGGCACATTCTGCTATAAAGTGATGCCTTTTGGACTCAAGAATGCCGGCGTGACTTTTCAAAGGGCAATGGTGACATTATTCCACGATATGATGCACAAAGAAATTGAGGTGTATGTAGATGATATGATTGCAAAGTCCAAGACTGATGAAGGACACATTGTCAACCTGCAAAAGCTCTTTGAACGTCTACGAAAGTTCAAACTCAGACTAAACCCAGCAAAATGTACCTTCGGTGTCAGATCCGGAAAATTACTGGGATTTATCGTCAGTCAGAAGGGGATAGAAGTTGATCCAGACAAAGTTAAAGCAATCCTCGAAATGCCAGTGCCAAAGACTGAAAAAGAGGTCTGTGGGTTCCTTGGGAGATTGAACTACATCTCAAGATTCATATCCCAATTGACCGCCACTTGCGAGCCTCTCTTCAAGCTGTTGTGCAAGAACCAGAAAGCAGAGTGGAATGATGATTGCCAAAGAGCCTTTGAAAGAATTAAGGACTATCTGCAGAATCCGCCAATTTTGATGCCCCCGGTGTCCAGCAGACCGCTTATCCTGTATCTAACTGTGTTGAATAGTTCAATGGGGTGTGTACTGGGGCAACATGACGAATCGGGAAAGAAAGAGCATGCTATATACTACTTGAGTAAAAAGTTCACTGATTGCGAGACGAGATACTCAATGCTTGAAAAGACTTGTTGTGCCTTAGCCTGGGCCGCCCATCGCTTAAGGCAGTACATGCTGAGTCATACAACCTGGTTGGTATCTAAAATGGATCCAATCAAGTACATTTTTGAAAAGCCAGCCCTCACAGGACGGATCGCTCGGTGGCAGATGTTATTATCAGAGTATGATATCCTATATGTCACACAGAAAGCAGTCAAGGGCAGTGCACTTACTGAGTATTTAGCATGTCAGCCAATTCAAGATTATCAGTCGATGCAGTATGATTTTCCCGATGAGGACATTATGGCGCTGTTTGATGAAGGGAAGTCTCAAGAAAATGAAAGGTGGAGGATGATATTTGACGGTGCATCCAATGTGTGGGGACACGGAGCGGGGGGCAGTGTTAATCTCCCCTGATAACCGCTTTGTTCCAGTCACTGCCAGGCTGAGGTTTTATGTCACTAATAACATCGCAGAATATGAAGCATGCATACTGGGTATTCAGGAAGCCCTAGAATGGAAAGTTAAAAGGCTTGATGTGTATGGCGATTCGGCTTTGGTCGTTCATCAGGTGAAAGGCGATTGGAAGACCAGAGATCCCAAGTTGATCCCTTATTGCAATTATGTCCAAGAGTTGATGGGATCTTTTGATGAGATCACTTTCCAGCATATTCCCCGAGGCGAAAATCAGTTGGCCGATGCATTGGCAACTTTGTCATCAATGTTCAACATTAATTGCGACAGGAATCTGACTCATATCAGAATTCAACATCGGGGTCGCCCGGCATACTGCACTGCAATTGAAGAAGAGCCTGATAACAAGCTGTGGTATCATGATATCAAACAGTACATCACTAAAAGAGAATACCCACCCGGGGCATCAGAGAATGACAAAAGAACTCTCAGAAGATTGTCAAGGAGTTTCTTTCTGAGTGGTGAAGTTCTTTATAAAAGGAATTATGATATGGTCCTCCTGAGGTGTGTAGCAGAGGAGGAAGCAGCAAAGATTATGAGAGAGGTCCATGAAGGTTCATTCGGGGACCATTCCAATGGGCACACCATGGAAAGAAAGATCTTGAGAGCGGGCTATTATTGGTCGCGAATGGAGTCCGATTGCTACAGCTTTGTGCGCAAGTGCCACAAATGTTAGATTTACGCCGACCACATTCATGTACCGCCTTCTAAGTTGAATGTCTTGACCGCGTCTTGGCCATTCTCAATGTGGGGCATGGATGTCATTGGTCCTATAGAGCCTAAAGCGTCAAACGGGCATCGTTTCATTCTGGTCGCAATCGATTACTTCACCAAGTGGGTTGAGGCCGCTTCTCACTCCAGTATCACTAGCACTGTGGTTGCAAAGTTTGTGAAGAAAGATCTGATTTGCCGCTATGGGCTTCCAGACAAGATCATTACTGATAATGGCAGCAACTTGAACAGCAAAATGATGAAAGACCTGTGCACAGAATTCAAGATTCAGCATCACAATTCCTCACCTTATAGCCCCAAGATGAATGGGGCAGTTGAAGCGGCCAATAAGAACATCAAGAAGATAGTGCAGAAAATGGTGGTGACTGTTGTGCGAAAAGGTGATGTGCAAGTATACACAATCGCAACAATTAATATATTGATAAGTAAAGTTCGTTCCCACAGGGATTGGAATTAATCTATGAAGTTTAAGTGATTAGAATCTTAGTGAAAAGAATTAAGTAACAAGTGGAGGTAAAAAGTTGTAACATTATAAGTTGTGATAAAACAGTATTAAGTTTGCAATAATTAAAAGTGAGTTGGATAGCTCAATAGTTATGTAAGTCCCCAAGAGTAATGTTAGATAATATTAGACGCTGTAGCGTTAAGCGCTATAGCGCTTCAGAATCCTTAGACGCTGTAGCGCCTTGGTGGCGTGCCTTTCAGTCACTTTCGTCAGGGCTATGTTACAAGACTCCTATGTCTAGGCTCTAAATAAGTTTTACCCCTGTATATTAAGCTCCTACAACATTTGCCTTTTGAACTACTACTCCCCTATGTCTAGAGTTAAGTAGTGCTTCCTTTAAATGTCTTTAAAGGGTTTTCATTCATATCATTCCTTGAGTTCTCTTTGTGAACCATGTCTGTACCCACAAAGTTACCTTGTTTTAGTTGATCATTCCCAAACCAAGATTGAAAGTATTATGACACAAGGAATAAAACACAAACATCATAATATTATACAAAAGTTACTCAAGGTTCATTACATATCAAGAACAATCCAACTTCAACAAAGTTAGCTCATCACAAGTTCCATCAACATAATACAACTAGAGAGTATGTATTACCGTATGAAGACAAGAGAAGAGTGGTTGCAAAAGATGCACTCCAATGTTCCCAAGTAGTATACAAGAGATGAAGTTGATGCGTGAGCAAAACCTTGAATGAGAACTTAGAAAACTATGCTAAAAAATAAAAGCTCAAAAGTGTGTATCAATGGAGAATAGCTACTACGTATGTATGTAGTTCTTCTTTTTAGTTACCACACTTGTCTACGTATATTGCCTATTGGTGAAGCAATCTTAATTAATCTAATTAATATCTAAGTCTTAATAAAATAATAATATTACATGATGATTATTAGACTTAGATATTATCCTTAAAGCACTTTTACAAAAAGTGGTAATGATGGAATACAACAACTATCACATGGGTTCCATTTAGGAGGCGCCAAGTGTAATTTAGCATTCACTTGAAAGTCAACAATTCCAGCTGAAAGGAAGAGATAAGGGTGGTGACTCATCATGTCCTCAAGTGGCCACACAAATATCTCAATGGTCAGCCGTCATATAACGCTGTAGCGTTTCCTTGATAGCACACGCTGCAGCGCTAAAGCAAAACATCAAAAATATTCACAAAGGCATTAACTATGCCCAAGTTTTAAGGAATTGACTTATAACCTATATTTATCCTAGTATTCATATATTCACATATTTAAGTACTAAAATTACTTGAGAAATAAGCATAACTTAAGTATTAGGAGCATAAATAACCTATATAAAATAAGGTTATCACACCCCCAAACTTAAACCATTGCTTGTCCCCAAGTAATGACACTTGAACAAGATAAAGTTCTTATATAACTAGCTGCAGCTTTTAAATTAAACAGGATTTATTCAAAAGCTAAATCTTATCATTTTCACACACCATAGTGGTCCACAATTCAAATAGAATCATTACTGCTCAGTTGTGAGTGTGTGATATCAAAGCTCAACTTAGTCCCTAGTTAATTTCAGAATCTCTCTAAGGTTTGGGAAGAATGGATTTCTTTTGGGTTAGGCAAAGAATGTTTTCAAAAAGAAGAGTGGAATAACAATTTCACACAAGATCTGAGGGGCTTCAAAGCACAGCAAAGGGCTTTAATTAGGCATTTTTCAGATTATTGGTCAGTGCATAAACTTTTGGTCTAGCGATCAAACGCTGTAGCGCTTCAAAGTCCGTAGACGCTGTAGCGCTAGATTTTATGATTAAAACTAGATGCTATCTTCATTACTGAGCTCCTTATTTGCATTTTCTTTTTATGCTTTTTGGAACAGCTCAGCAATTTATTTAAGATATTTTGCAACTTTTTTCAAGACCACATTCATTTTTATTTTTCATTTTGCAAAGGCCAATTTTTCATCTTTTGTTCCTAGCCTTAACATAACCGATGCTCCCCCAAACTTAGCTTTTAAAACAACTCTCAATTTTTAATGAAAACTTGACTAACCCTTTGGTTATCCAAAACTTGACTTTATCCTTAGATTATTCCTGGCTGACTAGGTTCTTCACTAAGCTTGGATTTTGTGTAAAAGCAGCAACAATATCATTTCATTGTTTACACAATGCTGCCTTACTCAAAAAATTTTATTTATATTTGGCTATATGAATCAGCTTTTGCTTACTAAGAAATTTAAAACATGCAGCTAATCATACTTCCCATTCAAGCATACAAAATATAAAACATGCAACACATGCAAAATATGGCATAATTATACTAAATATTTAAAAACATCATTGTACTTAATTTAAAAACACTGTTAACCATAGGGTCCTCCCCCAGAAATTAAAATCAGCAGTGTCCTCACTGCTTGCTTGACAAGAAAGGGAGAGGCCTTAGAACAACAACAAAATAAGGTACAAAATACATAACCGGCATAAGAAGCCAACAATTCTTGCCTTATTAGGCCTTCTTGAGCCTCTTACTGGCTCTTGAAGGTGCTGGGGCTCCTTTTTCTGCCTTCTTCTTCTTTGGCTGAGGTGGAGCAGGGCTTTCAGCCGCTACAGCGGTTGGTGGCGCTGCAACGCTTGCTTCCTGAACTGCTGCCGCTGCAGCGTCTGATTCCTGCACTTCTTCTTCCTCTTCTGTTTGCTCTTGCTCCTCTTCTTCCACCTGTTCTTCCAGCACTGGCTCTGTTTCATCCTGCATATTTACCAGCTCCTCAGCAGCCTCTTTTTCAGATTCCTCTTCTGTGAGATGCACCTCAGGCAATGGGTCACTAGGTACTGCAGACATAGTTGCTGCAGCACCTACTGGCTGATTACCTTCTTCTGGGTACTCAGCCAGTTTGACACCTGGGTTTCTTCTAGGCTTTATGTACGACTGATAAATTTTCTTCAGCTGCTCAGTGGGTTTTTGTTTTGCTGCTGGCTGCTTTGGTTCAGGCTTCTTTGGTGTTACTTGCTTGGCAGGTGTTTTCTTAGGTGTTGGTTTGGTTGGTTGAGGGATGGAGGTGGGGGTTGATGGTGGATTGGTTGTTTTGGCAGGGGGGTTTTTGGTTTCTTTGGGCTTGCTTTTTGGTCATGGTTGGTTAAGAGTTTTGCGTATTTGTGTCTGGGCGTTTTGGGAAATGTTGGTGTGTGTTGGGACGAAGGAAGAAGAAGGAGTGGAAGTTATGAGTGGTGAGTGCAACGGTTGCGAGCAGCTTCTGAGATTAAGGAAAGAGAAAGAGAAAAGAAAATGGTGGCGTGGGGAGTTGTAGATATTAAAGTTACGGTTTTGTGAGTGAAGTGGGAGAGAGAAGATGAAACTGTTGATTTGACAATGGCAGGTGAGTAGGTGCACGTGCTTGTCAGGCTAAGGATGGGGGTGCAGTGCAGTGCCAGCTCATCCTGAGCAGGATCTTTTTATTTTTTTGTTTGACCTCACCCAGTCCTGATTTAAGACAAACGCTACAGCGTCGTTGTTCTAAGCAACCGCTACAGCGTTTATCCTAATTTCCTGCATAGAAAATAAACATAACAATTTTGTTAGAATTCTTGGGGTGCCTCCCAAGAGCGCTTGCTTTTAAAGTCTGCAGCCAGACTTTCTCTTTCAAATTAGAGATCTTTAAGCTCAATTGTGGTTTTGTCCCTTACCACATTTTCACCAAAATATTGTTTAACCCTTTGGCCATTCACTTTGAAGGTGGTATTGGTTGTTACATCATAGAGGTCCACAGCCCCATGGCTATATATTTTCATTAATTGAAAAGGGCCTGACCACCTGGATTTTAACTTTCCAGGAAACAATCTTAACCTGGAGTTGTAAAGCAATACCTGTCCTCCTTCTGTGAGATCTCTTTTTATCAGTTTTTGATCATGCCACACCTTGGTTTTCTCTTTATAGATTGCTGCATTCTCATAGGCAAAATGCCTAAGTTCTTCCAATTCATTCAATTGCAGCAATCTAGCATCTCCTGCTTTCTTGTAGTCAAAATTGAGTTTTTTTAGAGCCCAATGGGCCTTGTGTTGAAGTTCAATTGGTAGGTGACAGGACTTCCCATAAACCAACCTATAGGGGGACATCCCCAAAGGTGTTTTATAAGCTGTTCTGTAGGCCCATAAAGCATCATCTAGATGTATTGACCATTCTTTCCTTGAAGGCCCTACCATTTTTTCCAACATTCTTTTTATTTCTCTATTTGACAATTCAGTTTGACCACTAGTTTGTGGATGATAAGCAGTTGCTATTTTATGTTTGACTCCATATTTAGCCAATAGGGTCTCAATTAGTTTATTACAAAAATGAGATCCCTCATCACTTATGATGGCTCTAGGAGTTCCAAAACGAGTGAAAATGTTTTTCAATAAAAATTTGCTCACAGACCTTGCATCATTGTTGGGTAAAGCAACAGCTTCCACCCATTTTGAAACATAGTCTACTGCTACTAAAATGTATAGGTTTCCATGAGAAGGGGGAAAAGGTCCCATGAAATCCATTCCCCAAACATCAAAGAGTTCAACCTCTAGAATGTTTGTTAAAGGCATTTCATGTTTGTTTGAAATATTCCCTGTTCTTTGGCACCTGTTACATTTTTTAACAAAGTCTTGAGCATCTTTGAAAAGTGAAGGCCAAAAGTAGCCAGATTGCAATACCTTTGCAGCAGTTCTAACACCACCAAAATGCCCACCACATGGTGCAGAATGGCAGTGCTGTAGCACTTGCATTTGTTCTTCCTCTGCTAGGCATCTCCTTATTAACTGGTCTTGACATTTCTTGTATAGAAAAGGTTCATCCCAATAATATTGTTTCATTGTGTGGAAGAACCTTCTTCTTTGCTGATAAGTCATCTCAGCAGGTACCACCTTGCTAACCAGAAAGTTTACTATGTCAGCATACCAAGGTGTTGCTGGTTCAGCCGCTACAGCGTCAAGTGTTGTTACATTGACCGCTACAGCGGTTATTGAGTTATCAGTCATTGCCAACAGCTGCTCATCTGGAAAGTATTCCTAAATCTCCCCACCTGCTGTACCTGCAATGTCTCTTTCTAATCTAGAAAGATGGTCAGCAACTTGGTTCTCCACTCCCTTTTTGTCCCTTATTTCTAAATCAAATTCTTGGAGTAGGAGAACCCACCTAATTAGCCTAGGCTTTGCATCTTTTTTTGTTATTAAATATTTAATGGCTGAATGGTCTGTGAAGACTATTACCTTGGTGCCAACTAAATATGATCTAAACTTATCAAATGCAAAGACTACAGCTAATAGTTCTTTTTCAGTGACTGTGTAGTTCAATTGAGCTTCTACAAGTGTCTTGCTAGCATAATATATAGAGTGAAAAATTTTATCATACCTTTGCCCAAGGACAGCTCCAATGGCAAAGTCACTAGCATCACACATAAGCTCAAAAGGCTTACTCCAGTCAGGAGCTATAATAACTGGTGCTGTTATTAAAGCTTTTTTTAACTTATCAAAGGCTAATATGCATGGTTCATCAAATATAAAGGGGTTATCATGCTGTAACAGTTTGCACAAAGGTTTGGAGATTTTTGAAAAATCTTTTATGAATCTCCTATAGAATCCAGCATGCCCCAAAAAGCTTCTAATACCTTTGATGTTTGTTGGAGGAGATAGCTTCTCAATGACCTCTATTTTAGCCTTGTCCACTTCCAATCCTTTTTTGGATACCTTATGCCCCAAAACTATACCTTCTTGCACCATAAAATGGCATTTCTCCCAGTTCAGCACAAGGTTAGTTTCTTCACATCTAATCAAGATTTCTTCCAAGTTGGATAAGCATAGATGGAATGTTTCTCCAAACACAGAGAAATCATCCATGAAGACTTCCATGGATCTTTCAATGTAATCAGAGAAAATTGCCATCATACACCTTTGAAAAGTGGCAGGTGCATTACACAGGCCAAATGGCATCCTTCTAAAGGCAAAGGTGCCATATGGACAAGTGAAAGTAGTTTTCTGCTGGTCCTCAGGTAATATTGCAATCTGGTTATAACCTGAATAACCATCAAGAAAGCAATAAAATTCTTTACCTGCTAGCCTGTCCAGCATCTGGTCAATGAAAGGTAATGGAAAATGGTCCTTTCTAGTTGCCTTATTCAACCTCCTGTAATCCATGCATATTCTCCAGCCTGTTATCTTTCTGGTTGGAAGCAGCTCATTCATTTCATTTGTTATTACTGTTACCCCTCCCTTCTTTGGCACACACTGCACAGGACTAACCCATGCACTGTCAGAAATAGGGTATACAATACCTGCATCCAACCACTTGATGATTTCCTTCTTCACCACCTCTTTCATAATTGGATTCAACCTCCTCTGCCCCTCAATGTAATTTTTAGAGTCTTCTTCTAACACTATTCTGTGCATACAAATGGTTGGACTGATACCTTTTATGTCTGACATTTGCCAACCAATTGCTTTTTTATGCCGCTGTAGCGTCTGAATCAGATCCTGTTCCTGCTTTTCAGAAAGGTCAGCAGCAATTATAACAGGCAAAGTACTATTGTTACCTAGATAAGCATATTTGAGGTGTGAAGGTAAATCTTTAAGTTCCAGAGTTGGTGGTTGTTCAGTGGAGGGGAGATCCTTTCTTATGTCTGAATTCTCCTGCTCCAAAGATTCATATTTCTTAGCCCAAATTTCTTTGGCTGTCTGTTCCTCCTCTCCTGTAGCTTCTGTATCAGACCATGTATCTCTACTGTTGTTCAGTAATTGCCTCAGATGATCTGTGCTTTTCTGGAAGTGATCTTGAACTACTTTATCAATAACAGACACAAAGGAGCACTCTTCAATATTGGGATCTGGGAATTTCATAGCATTGAGAATGTTGAACTTGACTTCTTGGTCATTGACCCTCATGATCAATTCTCCTCTTTGCACATCTATCAAAGTTCTTCCAGTGGCCAAGAATGGTCTTCCCAATATGATGGGTACTTCTTTATCTGCATCAAAGTCTAAGATTACAAAATCAACAGGAAATACAAATTTGTCTACCTTTATTAGAACATCTTCTAAGATTCCTTCTGGATATGCAAGAGTTCTATCAGCAAGCTGCAGTGTAAGTAAGGTAGGTCTGGCAGTTCCCACTCCTAGCTGAGTGTATATGGACTTAGGCATGAGATTTATGCTGGCTCCCAAATCACATAGGGCACGGCCAGAGTAAAAGTTTCCAAT
>CM076852.1:38050556-38089844 GCA_039519185.1 Astragalus membranaceus | reverse complement strand
GGCAAGGAGGGCGCATGGCATGAGGGCGCCTGGCAGGAGATGGTCTGGAAGCAAAACGTTCAAAAGGGGGCAGACAGCACTGTGCACCAAGGCACCCATGAGGGCACCAAACCTTGTCTCGCAAAATCTGCACCACGAGGAGACACCCAGCGTGTAGACGTCCAAGGCACCGACACCAAACCTTGGCTCGCAAAATCTGCTCCACGAGGAGACACCCGGCGTTTAGGCGCCCATGGCACCCATGAGGGCGCCTGGCAGGGCGCCAAGATCAAAGCACAAAGCGCCCATGAGGGCGCCTGGCAGGGTGTAACACCCTAAATATTTAATTAAATTATTTAATTAAGTATTTAGGAATTTAATTTAATTAATTGGATATAATTTAATTATTGGAAATTATATTAAAAAAATTGTGTAGGTGGTATTAGGAGATGGAGGCGCCATGTAGCTAGACTTGGGCTTAAGTGAAAAGCCCAAGCCCGTGATCCATGTGTTATGCGAAGTGGTGAGGTCTTGTGAGGCTAGGGTTTTTGGTGTTAGCATTCGCGAATTGAGAGAAAGAGAATAGAGAGAGAAGAGTGCGAAGGCCGTAGAGAGGAGAGGAGGAAGGAGAAGGGCGCGAGCTCAAGGAGGAGGAAGGGGCGTGATCTGTTGCTGTGGTTCTGCTCGTGTCTGTCTCTAGGGCTTCTATCCTTCAAGTTCGAGGTAAGGGGATGTCCTATCGATTTATATAATGAGTTGTATGATAGGTTTTAAGGTAGGGTTGGCGTGGTGATTTTGTGTGTGTGGCCGTGTTTGGCGCCCTGGGCATGGGCGCCGTAGCCAAAGGATGTGCCTTGTTATGTTTCGGTGTTGTGCAGGTTTTGGCGCCCTGCTCCTGGGCGCCGTGTGCCATCCTGCGTGTTGCTGTGTGTGTGTGGGCGCTGGGCGCCCGTGTGCGCTGTGTGCAGTGTTGCGCGTGTTGCGCCAGGCGCTGGGCGCTGGGTGCCAGCGCTGAGCGCCCGTGTGTGGCGCTGGGCGCCCAGGGCGCCAGTTTTTCAGTATGTTCCCAAAATGTTTTCGAAAAGTGTTTTCGCTATATCTTTTGACTCGGACATCCGTTTTAAACATTTCGAAAGTGCTGGGAGGCTTTTTCAGTTGTCTATCTGTGTGTCCCATTTTTAAAAATAAAAACTTATAATTTCTGAAGGTTGCTGGGCGCCCAAGTGGCTGTTCCCGGTGGTCGCTGCTGTGACATTGAAAAGATGTTTTGGTGTCTTTAAAAATCCCTTTTGAGTATAACCAGTGGTTTCAACGCTTTAGTGTTAAAAGTGATGATTTTGACGATGATGCCCTTAGTGGCTAGTTAAATGACCTTTTTGCCCTTAGTGGCCAATGTTGTTAATTATGATGTGTAAATGACGATGATGCCCTTAGTGGCTAGTTAAATGACCTTTTTGCCCTTAGTGGCCAATGTTGTTAATTATGATGTGTAAATGACGATGATTCCCTTAGAGGCTAGTTAAATGACCTTTTTGCCCTTATTGGCCAATGTTGTTGATAATTACGTGTAGATGACGATGATGCCCTTGGTGACTAGTAAATGACGTTTTTGCCCTCAGTGGCTATTGTTTGAGTTGATGATGTTTATGAATAAGTGATGATGAAAATGAGTGACGTTGAATTGTTTGAGTTGATGATGTTTATGAATAAGTGATGATGAAAATGAGTGACGTTGAATTGTTTGAGTTGATGATGTTTATGAATAAGTGATGATGACAATAAGTGACGTTGAATTGTTTGAGTTGATGATGTTTATGAATAAGTGACGATGAAAATAAGTGACGTTGAGGCCCAAAAGGCTAAGTGATGATCAGGCCCAAAAGGCTAAGTGACGTTGTTGTGTGTAAATTGTGAACTGACAGGTGCTCTGCTTCTTATTTGGAAATTGGTAAGTGACGGGTCACATAGTTGACCGTGATTGTGTGATTTGTGCGTGATGCATGTTATAGTGTCTCATGCATCCCATATGCATAAACCCAGTGACGTTTTGAGGCCCAAAAGGCTAAGTGACGATGAGGCCATAATGGCTAAGCGACGTTTGTGAAAAGGTACCTCATGCATATGCCCGCGAGTGGGTTGCATTTCATATGCCTACACGACATAGTGATGAGTATTGTGGTGATGTAATTGATGATGGTGATGTGATTAATTTAGAGCTGTGACTTGACTTATTGCTTATCATGTGATTTATTATATGGATTGAATTGGACTCACCCTTCTGTTTGAATGTTACCCCTATGCGGTAACGTGCAGGTGATTGCGAGTGAAGGACTAGGTACCTTCACTACTTCGAGTCGGGTCGTCTGCTCTGATTATGTAACACTAGGGGGGAATGACGTTGTTTAAGTTACTTATGACCATTGTTGTTGTTGGACTTTACTATTGTGAGCCTTGCATAGTTGCAATGCCTTTTATGATTAAACTTGCTGGGTTTTCCGCTGTGAAGTTGTATGTTAATTGACGATGACGTTTTGAAAGAATTATAAGGCTGTTTTCGAAAAGCGAGTAAATTTGGCGTGTAATGTTCAACGAAGTAAGTGTGACATCCCTTGTGATGTAATTAAAAATTTGAAACTCTGACTTTTACGCTAATAAAGTAACAGGTACAAAAGGGGTGTTACACAGGGCGCCAAGGATGGAGAGGCAGCGCCCATGAGGGCGCTTGGCAGGGCGACAAGGATGGAACAGGCAGCGCCCATGAGGGCGCCAGGCAGGAGGTCGTCTAGAAGCAAATCCTTCGCAAGGGGCAGACAGCACTATGCAACAAGGTGTCCAAGGCACCCATGAGGGCACCAAACCTTGTGCCGCAAAATCTGCTCCACGAGGAGACACTCGCCGTATAGGCACCCATGAGGGCAGCAAAACCTTGTCTCGCAAAATTTTCTCCACGAGAAGACACCCGACGTATGGCGCCCTTGAGGGCCCTAAAACATGTTTCGCAGGATGGCACCAAGCGCATCCAGGCCGGCACCCAGGCGCCCTAGAGGGCCCCAAAACATGTTTCGCAAGGTGGCACCAAGCACATCCAGGAAGACACCAAGGCGACCTAGAGGGCGCCAAAACATGTTTCGTAGGATGGCGCCAAGCACATCCAGGCTGGCACCAAGGCGCCCTAGAGGGCCCCAAAACATGTTTCGCATGATGGCGCCAAGCACATCCAGGATGGCACCAAGACGCCCTAGAGGGCGCCAAAACATGTTCTGCAGGATGGCACCAAGCACATCCAGGCTGGCACCAAGCACATCCAGGAAGGCACCAAGGCGCCCTAGGGGGCGCCAAAACATTTTTCGCAGGAGGGTGCCAACATCAGGAGTCCTGGCACAAGGCGCCCACGGCGCCCATGAGGGCGCCAGATCCTGCTCCAGACGCAACAAGGCGCCCATGGCGCCCATGAGGGCGCCAGATCCTGCTCTAGACGCAACAAGGCGCCCATGGCTCCCATGAGGGTGCCGGATCCTGCTCCAGAAGCAACAAGGCGCCCATGGCGCCCATGAGGGCGCCAGATCCTGCTCCAGACGCAACAAGGCGCCCATGGCACCCATAAGGGCGCCAGATCCTGCTCCAGCCGCAACAAGGCGCCCATGAGGGCGCCAGATCCTGCTCTAAGAGGCAGCAGCCAAGACAACATGACAAGGCGCCCATGACGCCCATGAGGGCGCTAGATCCTACTCCAAGAGGCGGCTGCAAAGACAACATTACGGGGCGCCCATGGCGCCCATGAGGGCGCCAGATCCTGCTCCAAGAGGCGGCAGCCAAGACAACATGACAAGGCCCCCATGGCGCCTATGAGGGTGCCAGATCCTGCTCCAAGAGGCGGCAGCCAAGACAACATGACAAGGCGCCCACGAGGGCACCATCCACAACACGTACACAGGGAACAACACCAAAGGCACACAGGAGGGTGCCAACTCTCGGGAACAAACAAGCGTCCAGCAAGGCGCCCAGGAGGGCCCCAACAGCAGAACGTAGCACTTGGCACAAGGCGCCCAGGAGGGCGCCAACGTCAGGATACGACACCCTAGATTGACACTTGGCACAGGGATTACCCCATAGGAGGCCTGAGTCGTGGTCACAACGAAGTGATCTTGTGCGACCCTACAAGACAGACAGAGTAACGCATTACGACAAAGAAAAAATTTCTCTTTTTTACTTTAGAGAGTGAGAATGATAAAACACGGCCGTGACAAAAGCAGTGTCCCGCGCGACTTCACACATCCGGTAGACCAGTGAAAATCCTTCAAGCCAAGACCATCCTCCGGAATAATCTCGGCTTGGGGGGAAACTGTTCTGGACTGGACCAAGAGGTCCATTAGCAAAACCAGAGGGTGCGTTTAGCAATTGGATATGGATCAGCCCAACCGATTCGTGCACTACTTTATTTTCTCACGTGCCTGTGCACTATGTTTTTTGCTCATGTGCTCGTGCACTCTTTTATTTCCTTTCGTGCTCATGCACTCACATGCTCATGCATCCTTTAATTTTCTTACGTGCTCATGGGCACTGCCTGATGTTTCCATGGCGCTCTCATGGGTGCCAGGCGCCCTCATGGGCGCTGTCTGATGTTGCCAAGGCGCCCTCATAGGTGCCAGGCGCCCTCATGGGCGCTGTCTGATGTTGCCAAGGCGCCCTGCCAGGCGCCCTCATTGGCGCCAGGTTGGGCATGTCCTTAGCACTCTGCTGGTCTTCCTGATGCAACATAGCTTGAGTGCGGTTGGCCAGGAGATCCAAAAGCTGACTCACATTCGAAGGCTTGGCAGACTGGCGGGTTCCCCCATTAGGCAGGCTGGCGACGTTGCCCTCATTAGGCAGGCTGGCGACGTTGCCCTCATTAGGTAGGCTGACGACGTTGCCCTCTTTAGCCAGGCTGTCGACGTTGCCCTCATTAGGCAGGCTGTCGACATTGCCCTCAGGGGTATCCTCTAGTCGGGTGCATGTATGACAATGCTTTGAACCCGGGGTCTGCCTTTGGGAGCCATGGAGCAGCAAGAGAGAAGTTCGAGGAGTAGTGATTGTGAAAAATAGATATCTTCTACTGTGGTCGCCAATGTTCTGTACCCAGCAGTATTTTGGTCGGCTGCTGTTGGTAGGTCTCTTGCTGCCCTGGCAGGAGGTCAGTGAGCGCCCGGGGGGGTACCTGCAAAGCCACTCCGACGCTCAAGTCAGTATGAGAATAAGCTAGTGAATTTGCAAGGGAAGAGTGTGTACCGTATAAATGGCTGTGCGAGCCGGTATTTATAGGGAATCGATGCTCGTTTGTGGATCGTCGGATCAGTGGAGGCGATCTGAACTATCCAAGCGTATTGGGCTTGTATGTTGTGGATATGGGCTGAATCGATTGGGCTGATCCATATTCAATTGCTAAACGCACCCCCTGGTTTTGCTAATGGACCTCTTGGTCCAGTCCAGAACACCTGCCTTACCTCAGCCACTTGGCTTACTCAGCTAACCTTCGTCCTCGGACAGTAACTCAAGCACCCGAGCCTACCCTGGCCGTGGCACTCTATAGGCTGAGGCTGTACTCTCCCTCGGTCTCGCTCATTGCTCCTCGGGCTGACCCCTTCCTCGGGGAGTTGTCTAGTGATATGCCCTGAGGGCTTCTCTTGATTATTCTCTCAGAAAATTATCTCTTAATATCTTTGTCCGGTGCCTTTCTTCAGTACTCCAGGTCTACTCCCTTATTCACTCAGCCCTCGGTCTAAGACCTGATTATTTTTGGGTGTTAATGTTGGGCGAAAAGGTGATGTGCAAGTATGCACAATCGCAACAAGTAATACAATGATAAGTAAAGTTCGTTCCCACAGGGATTGGAATTAATATAAGAAGTTTAAGTGATTAGCAACTTAGTAAAACGAGTATGGTGACAAATAAAAGTGTAGAGTTGTAAACATAATGATTTGAGATAAAATGGTAATGAATTGAAAGTATTTAAGAGTGACTAGTGCAAAAATGGGAAAAGAATTAGATATTTAAAGTCAGGCGCTTAGATGCCTGACTTTATATGTTGACGCGGTGGCAAACTTGTAATTAAGAGGCAAAACTCGCGAGTTTTAAAGTCAAGCGGATACACGCTTGACTTCTAAAGTGAAAAAATAGGGAAAAAATTAGACTTTAGAAGTCAGGCGTGTATTCGCCTGACTACATAAGTAGACACGGTGGCAAACTTGTAATTAATGGTGAATTCTTTTTTTCTGTTTTAGTACTTTAGAAGTCAGGCTTATACACGCCTGACCTCTAAAGTACTACAATAAAAAAAAAATTTCACTCTTCATTGCCAAAACACTCGAACCCTAAAACACTCGAACCCTATTCGCAATCCGTTCTCTCTCGTTCTTCAGGTTCTCCTTCTCTCGCCCTCTCTTCAATCGCTCTCCTTCTCTGGTTTTGACTTGTTCTTCTTCTCGCTTCTCTTCCGTGGCTTCCTCTTTCCTCTCCGTCACCCTCGCTCTCTCAGGTTCTCACTCTCGCTCTCTCAGAGTTCAGGTTCTCGCTCTCGCTCTTGCAAGATTCGCTGATTCGTTGATTCAGGTTCTCAATCGCTCTCTCAGAATCTTCAATCGCTCTCTCAGAAGCTGCTTCTCTCTCTCACGGCTTCCTCTTTGTGAAGGTGAACCCTAAGTTATCTTCTTATTGTTTTGCTTTAATTTTCGTTAATTACAAGGTTGTTTTCTGTTCAGGTCCCCAAAACTCTCCTTCCTGAGTTTGTGTTGATTATTATCAGAAACCCTAAGCACTGTTTCTGTTTGCAGGTTCCCTTGTGTGTTCTTCTCTAAACAAAACAACCAAACAGGAACCCTAATTGCACATCTGAGGTATTCTCTCTCTATCGCTCTGAATCTCGTTCTCTTCGTTTCTTCTTTGTTTCTCTGCTAGGGTTCTTAAAAATCAACCAAACAGGAACCCTAATTTAGTTTTTTTGCTTTATTTTGTTGTTGGTGGAAGAAGTAAAAATTGTATTTGGTCCTTTTTCTGGAAATTAGGGTTAACAAATTTCAAGCGAATTTGGGTGTGTTTCACCTTTAAAAAGTAAAGCAATTTTTTGATAGATTTGTATTTATAGGTGATTTTGTCATGACATTCTGTTGATTTTGGAAAGGAAGAAAAAGGAACTTGAAGAACTTGAGGCTCTTCTAGCTGATTTTGGAGTCTCACAGGGACAAAGTAATGGTGTTCAAGGCCAAGATGTACACCTACTGCACTGGCAATTTCTCAGAATCAGACCTTAACCTCACTGTAAGTCACTTTATTCTTAGCAACGGGGAATGGAACTTGTTGTTTGGAAACTTGCTACCTGATTATGTGACATGCTCATACCTTTTGTTGGTGGATTGGGACTGAGTAATGAAAGTAAAAACCCTTAATTACTAGTATTTCGGTTGTGTCCATGATTAGAGTATGAAAAAAGAATTGATTTTTTTATTTGTTTTAAATTTTAGACTTCATAATGGATGGGATTTCCTTCTTTTCCTTTCCTATTTTGTAATTTTTGTAATTTTTGTATTCATTTATTCATGTTACATGTTACTACATATCTTGTAGTTATTCATTTATATTCATTTGTTCATGTTTCAGAATTTGGCAGACTGACAAGGAAAGAAGCTAGAGAGGCATCCCATGGAATATAGCTCAACTCAACATGCAAATAAGGACTTCAGAATCAGAACAACATGTGATAAGTATGATATTTAATACACAGCTGACAGCTCATAGATCCAATTCCTGTTGTCGATATTTAGTTTGTACCTTTATGCTGATGATCAAAATATGAAACACTTTGCCAATTTATTTGTTAAAAAAATTCAAGTATTTTGGCACTCAAAACGAGGTTAAGATGGCATGTCCAGTTTGTCGAGGAACTTGTACATGGAAAGATTGTTGGGCAAATGAGTGCAAAGCCACTGAAAGTAAGGTCTGACATCAAAGATGGATATTTTTCTGCTACAACACTTTTTCTTTAGCATCACTTGCTGACACTTCAGTTTTATGCCATGTTGTTTCAGAAATATTTGGCTGGTATAAGCAAAGTTGATAGGATATTGCATTTTGATTATTTGGTCTGTCTGCTCCTTCCTGTGCTAAAACAAATAAGTGAAGACCAGCATACAGCGCTAGAAACAGAAGCAAAAATTAAAGGTAGTAACATCATTCTTCTGATCTCATGCATTATAATGTCCATAGTTATTGCCGTTAGTAACTAGCATGCATTTGTGCATATACACATTGTATTTTGTAACCAAAAAAAGATACAGATTGTATTTTCAAATCTGTTATTCATGTTCTTAGTAATGTTGGAGCTGCTCTTGAACCAAAATATCATTGCTAAAAGTATATAATTAATTTTGGAACTCATATTCTGGCAGGTGGAATTTGACATTAAACATTTTTGTACTGGGTCTCTTAAATGTGAACCACACAAACATTTTTGGAACTCATATGTCTATATTTCTTATGGTTGTGCTGACAACGAAGCTTATTCTGTGACAAATCTCTGTTTTGACCCATATGATGTGGTATGTTCCCTTTCGATGTTATATTTGATTTCATGAATATAGAACTTTTTGTTTATTTTATTGAAAGTTGCCATGGAAATGTGATTTCTAATAATCATAGAATGCGCTTTTGATATTTGCTTTGTTAACCTGACATGTAGCATTCAATGGTTGAATCATTGCAAAATCTTCCTATCAAATGACAGTGCTCCATTGCACTTAGCAATCCAAAGGTCAGTATTAACTTCAGTATTAAACCTTTCCTCCATTGCACTTCTCTCCTTACTGATTCAATGCTTGCTCTTTATGTTGTTTGTTGATAACCTGACGAAACTGGTGAATGATACACACAAACGAACACAACAAAGGTTTCAAGGCCTGATTCCTTCACTGATTCGCACCAGTGGGTATAGATCATTTCTCTGATCTTGTATTTCCTTTTACCTGACTTTGATTCAGAAACCCTAGTATATGAATCGTAATCTTCTTTTTCTGTTTCTGTTTCTGTCCGTACAGAAACCCTAATCACTGTCCTGTTTGTGATTTTGCAGGTTTGATTGGAGGTATGTTTTGAGCTGCAACACCTTGCTTCATTTTGTTCATTATTCTCTTGTTGGTTTTCTTTATGAATGAGTGTGCTGCTTTTATGAATAGATAGTAGTTTCATAATGCATTGTTCATAACTTAGTTCATAACTTTTAAGAAAATTATATATGTGTGTACCGTTTGGTGGGAGTCTCATTGCACTTAACTTTACCTATTGCTTGTGTAACAGACTTAGGATAAGGCTAGAAATGCTCTAGTTGCTTGTGTAACAGACTTAGGATATTGCTTTTATATTAAAGTTACTTGGCTTGTGATATACATTGCAGGCTAGACGAGATTTCAGGGCTCTGAGGGCAGTGGTGAAGCTGCAAGCTATATTTCGAGGCCATCAAGTGAGAAAGCAAGCAGCTGTAACTCTAAGGTGCATGCAAGCTCTTGTTAGAGTTCAGGCACATGTTAGGGCTAGGAATGTGAGGAAATCTCCAGAAGGGAAAGCAGTACAGAAATTATTAGAAGACCATCGCAACCTAGCTGATTCTGTTATGCCGGTTGAGGTATCATAACTTTTTTTATAATTTGCTATTTTGCTTCAACATAACATAGCCATCTTAATGATTATTTCAGAGTTATATAACTTGTATAATTTTCCATGTTGTTATCAGCAAGGATGGTGTGAGATTCCTGGAACTGTGGATGAAGTTAAAGCAAAGCTACGAGTGAGGCAAGAAGGAGCCATCAAAAGGGATAGAGCAATGGCATACTCTATCTCCACACAGGTAATCAAGTTTAGAAGATGTTTGTTTCTTTGCTGATATTTAGGGGTTATAGTTATTACCAAATTCATTGATTAGTTCCAATGTTAACTGTGCTTGTTTATAGCATTCAAGAATGGGTGCTAGTCCAAGCCAGAAAGACACTAAGGCAGTTACTCTTCTCAAGCATCAAGTCCTAGACAACATGAATTTGCAGTGTCCTATCATGGAAGAGCCAAATGTGCAGAATGTGCAGTCCAAATGAAATGGAAGAGCCAAATCAGAATGCAAGTAATGCACATTAGCTGAGGTAGAAACTCATACAATTAATGCAGAATGTAATTATTAGATTTTTTTCATTCCAATTTCTTGTTAGCATCAGTGCATCACTATAGTATATGTTGCTGACTTCATTTCTGATGCCTATGTGGTCGCTTCAAGACTATAGCTTTTGCTTCCTTTTTCTCACTAGTACATGTTTATTTCTACTCATTTCTGATGCACTAGTGATTATTATTATTATTATTATTATTATTATTATTATTATTATTATTATTATTATTTTATAATTGTTCTTTTACATTTCAACAGGAAGTAATGAAACACGGAGATGCGGCACAATTGGCAGCAACTGAGGCTATGCAAGAGGCTGCTGCTGATGAGAGTTTGCTACAATGTCTAAGGTATGAAGCACAGAGAGGCAGCACAATAATTAGGTTGAAGGCAACTTCCTTTGTGTATTGACTAGTGGAAAGACGTGCAATCTCGTGTCCGTCTTTCCGCTTTTTCTATTGCACTTCAGTAAATACTAATGTAGTCGTAGTTAATACTTATGCAGTCATTGAACTATACTAATGTATGAATCACCCAAGTTTAAGCCTTCCTTCACTTTAGAGCGGTCAAATACATTTCGACATAGCCGATATCATTTAACACATAAAGATAGCCATGCATTGTTGTTTGTTTAGCCTAAGATCAACGGAAATCCAAAGATTAGAGTCGTAGTCCTTCTTAGTTAAAAGAAGTTAATGATTGTTCACTTATGAAAAGATTTTTATAAACTTTTAAATGCTTATGGAGAAGAGAATAAGATAAACAATAGAGCTTTTGAAAGAAATTAATATGCAGAAGCTACATTGAACTTCTGGATGAAGTTATAGTTTAAAAAGTTCAATCATCACAAGATTATATTAATATTTCTTTATTTCAGAAAAATCAGTTGTTTATCCTTGAGCTTTATCATAATGCAAGAAGATGAATTAGTATACCAAGAATGAACCATGTGCTTTTTGATTTTATACTTTCTTGTGCTTTTTTGCTTGTTTATTTAATAGAACAACTTCATATCCTACTGTGCATTCTTAATTTGTTTCAAATTGCAAGTGTGTAACTGTACACTTTAATGTAGTTCTAGGGAACTTCAGATTGCTGGAGGAACTTGAACTTGGAGAAAAAGGAATTGGTGATGGCACAGTTAGCTATGGAATGGACTATGGTGATGACATTTACATTGTTTGTCTGTCTAGTTTGGTTATATTGTTTGTCTAGTTAAGTTAATATATATTTCTTATGTAAGGTGAGCAGCTATTCTAAGGAGCTGAGGTGGTGGCAATGGGATGCGAGGAGATGGATCCGAAGGAGCTGAGGCGGACGGTGGCGAGGTTCTTGGATATGTTGGTAGTTGTACTAATTTTTGTTATCAGTAGGATTTGTATATGTTTGTATATTATCATTAACAAGGATTATACAAAGGATATGAAGTTTTGTTCATGTATATGTTGGTAGTTTTACTAGTTAAAGAATTTGTATATTATCGTTAACAATGATTATACAAAGGATATGAAGTTTTGTTCATGTATATGTTAAATTTGGTTTGTTGAATTAAAATTAGCAGTCATTATTTAGATTAGCTAGCTATCAAATAATTTTTTTTTTTTAAAAAAAATGAACTTTTAAAGTCAGGCGGAACTAAAGCCTGACTTCAAAACAGACTTACGAAGTCAGGCGGAACTAAAGCCTGACTTCAAAACAGACTTACGAAGTCAGGCGGCACTAAAGCCTGACTTCAAAACATACTTACGAAGTCAGGCGAAACAAATGCCTGACTTCAAAACATACTTACGAAGTCAGGCGAAACAAATGCCTGACTTCAAAACATACTTACGAAGTCAGGCGAAACAAATGCCTGACTTCAAAACATACTTACGAAGTCAGGCGAAACAAATGCTTGACTTTAAAACATACTTACGAAGTCAGGCTATCGCTTGACTTTAAAACTCTTGACATACAAAGTCGACTTAATAAAAGTCAAGCGGGCGCCTGACTTTAAATCCCCTTTTCGCCTGACTTTAAATCCCTTTTTTGCACTAGCATGAGTTGGATAGCTCAGCAGTTATGTAAATTCCTAAGAGCAGTGTTCTATAATATTTAGGGGTGTTCAGTGGTTTGGGTAAATCCGAACCAACCCGTAGCCCAACCCAAACCGAAGTGTTTGGTTCGGAAAATTTTTGTGTTCGGGTCAAATCCGAACCAACCCGTAAAAATCCGTACTAATTTGGTTCGGATAACAGATTTTAAAATTTAAACCCGAACCAAACCGTGAACCCGTACTACCACTAGTGACAACGAGCTGTCAACCTCCCTCTTTCTCAATTCTTACAAAGTCACATCCATTCAATAGAATCATTCATGCCCATCACAATTTTCAATGGCTCCCATAAACAATATTTATTCATATTATGATTTAGTTTGGTTTTGGTGGTTATTATAAAAATTTGTTGCATTTCATGTTTTACTAATTTAACATTGTTAGCATATGATCCGTGAGCCCAATCCAAACCAACCCATTCAATATCGGGTTGGTTCGGATATCGGATTTAGTCAAAATCCATCCAAACCAACCCGTGAACACCCCTAATAATATTAGACGCTGTAGCGTTAAGCACTATAGCGCTACAAGGTCAACAGACGCTGTAGCGGCATGGTGGCGTGCCTTTCAGTCACTATCGTCAGGGCTATGTTACAAGACTCCTATGTCTAAGCTCTAAATAAGTTTTACCCCTGTATATTAAGATCTTACAACATGTACCTTATGAACTATTACTCCCCTATGTCTAGGGTTAAGTAGTGCTTCCTTTAAATGTCTTTAAAGGGTTTTCATTCATATCATTCCTTGAGTTCTCTTTGTGAACCATGTCTGTACCCACAAAGCCCCCTTATTTTAGTTGATCATTCCCAAAACAAAGTTGAAAGCATTATGACACAAGGAATGGAACGCAAACATCATACTATTATATAAAAGCTACTCAAGGTTCATTACACACTAAGAACAATCCAACTACAACAAGTTTAGCTCATGACAAGCTTCATCATCACAATACAAACAAACAAGCTTATATTACCGTAGGTAGAGAAGAGAAGAATGGTTTCAAAAGATACACTCCAATGATCCCAAGTCACATACGTTGGATCAAGTTATGGCGTGAGCAAACCTTTGATAAAATCTAGAAACTACACTAAAAATAAAAGCTCGAGAGTGGAATAACAATGGAGGAAAAACCAAATTGTCAAGTTAGCTCCACCCCAAGTTAAAACTCTCTCTACGTATATATTTCTATATGTAACTTATGTCCTTTGGATTTTGATATATCCCTTATAGATAACATCATCAATAGATAATATCTTAATTAGATAATATCCTAATTATCTATAAAGCTACTTTACAAAAAGTGGTAATGATTAAAATCATTACCAACTATCAAGTGGGAATCAATTGGGAGGCGCCAAGTGTCTTGTTGACTCCACTTGGACTTCGGCTGAGGATAAGAGATAAGGGTGATGACTCATCGTTTCAACAAGTGGTTACACAAATATCCCAATGGCCAGCCGCCTCATAACGCTGTAGCGTTTCATTGATGGCATACCGCTGCAGCACTAAGGCAGAACATCAATATATTCACAAAGGCACCTATTATGCCCAATATTTAGGAAATTGACTTATAACCTGTATTTACACTATTTATCATATATTCACATGCTTAAGTACTAAAATTACTTGAGAAGTGAGCCTGATTTAAGTATTAAGAGCATAAATAACCTATATGAAATAGAGTTATCACACCCCCAAACTTAAACCATTGTTTGTCCCCAAGTAATGACACTTAAATAAGACTACTAACCACATAACTAGCTGCAATCTTTAAATTAAACAGAATATCAAAAATTTTCTTATGCATAAGCCAATTTGATCATTTACACACACCATTGTGGTTCACAATAAAATAGCATCATTACTGCTCAGTTGTTAGTGTGTGACATCAAAGCTTAGCTCAATTCTTAGCCAGTTTCAGCATTTTTCTAAGGCTTTGGATAGAGGGGCCTTCTTTTGGATTAGCCAAAGAATTTTTCAAAAGAGAGAGTAGATTTAACAAATTCACATGAGTAATGGGGGGCTTCAAAGCACAACAAAGGGCTTGAATTAGGTGTTTCAGATTATTGGTCAGTGCACTAAGTTTTTAATTTGGTCATTTTTCAACGCTGTAGCGCTTTAGACGCTGTAGTGCTGGTGATGTGATTGAACAAAATAGTTACTACCTTTATTACTGAGCTCCTTAGGCTTTTTGCAACTTTTTCATGACCATTTATACATTTTTGTTTCTTTATTGCACTTGACCCAACTATCATCTTTACACCTAGCCTTAATATAACCGATGCACCCCCAAACTTAGGCTTAAAAACTACTCTCAATTTTTAATAAAAACTTGACTCTCCCTTGGTTAACCAAGACTAACTTTACCCTTAGATTATCCCTATCCAACTATTTCTTTTCTAAGGTTAGAGTTTTGTGTAAAAGCAGCAATAAGTCTATTCAATTGCTTGCACAAGGCTGCCCTTCACAAAGACATTCAATTGACATTTTATTTGGCTACACAAGCTAAATTTTTGTTACTTTAAAATTTAAAAAGTGCAGCTGCTCATCTCTTATATTTAAATAAACATAACATGACATAATATTTAATTAATTATAATTAAAAGAAAATGTTTGTACTTAACAACACATAATTAACCACAAGGTCCTCCCCCAGACTTAAAATTTAGTAGTGTCCTCACTGCTTGGCAAAAAGGGAGAGGCCTTAACAAAAGATAATACAAACTACACCAAAAGGTACAGCATTTAGGCTTAAACAGCCACTAAAACTTGCCTTAGAATGCCCCTGCCTTTAGGCGCTTGCTGGCCCTGGAAGGGGCAATTGGTACTGCCCTGACACCTTTCTTCTTTGCTGCTTCTTCTCCTTTCTCTTGCTCTTCTCCCAACTGAGCTCCTTCTTTCAGCTGGTCTTCCTTGCTTTCTTTCATGTGCACCAATTCTTCAGCAGCTTCCTCCTCAATGGTCTTCTCACTATCTGCTTCAGTCAGAATTACCTCAGGAATAGCGTCACCAAACACTGCAGGCATAGCCGCTGCAGCGTCTACTGTCTGAACACCTTCTTCTGGGTGATCAGCCAGTTTGACTCCTGGGCTTCTCCTTGCCCTTGAGTAGGATTGCTGAATTTTGGTGGCTTTTGCAGATGGGGTCTCAGGTGTTTCTTGCTGGTGATGGGATTGTTGTTTCTCAACTCCTTTTTGGGCTTCTTTAGGTGGTGTTTTGTTTGGTGTTTGTTTGGGTTTTTCTGAGGTGGGGGTGGGGATTGATGGGGGAGTGCTTTTGGTGGGTGGGTGTTTTGGTGGGCTTGGACTAGGCGTTTTTTCACTACTGATTTCCTCTTCCTCAGTGCTCTCAGATTCCTCACCAGATGTTTCTTCTTCATCACCCTTCTCCATTTCCTTCATTACTTGCTTTGTTTCTTCCTCATCTTCCTCACTAATTTCCTCCATTCCTTTTTATTCCAGACTTTCTTCCTATTCTATTATCACCTTCTTTACCTTTTTGACAGGGCTTTTCTCTGGCCTCTTGACTGGGCTCTTTACTGGTTTCCTTTTCTCAGCCTTACTTTCCTTAGGTTCCACCCTTTTTGATGGCTCTTCGTCCATTAGCCAGTCAGGGAATTTAGGGGGTGGAACAGAGCTTTTTCCTTTTGAGATCTAGGCATACATTGCCTTTTCCCAGTCAAACTTGTCCTTAACAAATTTACAGAGAGCTTGCTGCTTCAGCGCCAGCCGCTGTGGCGCTACAAAGTCAATAGACGCTGTAGCGGCAGGCTTCTGCTTTCCCTTAAAAACACAAGGGAATGCTCCCTGAGGGGATCTCCTTTCTTCCTTCATTTCCACCTCAACATCAGCACTTAAACACAAATCAGTAATCAGGCATGGAAAGTAAAGATTACCTCCCTTTTTCATTCTGTATTTTTCCATTTCTTTTGCAATTAATCTCCTCACATCAATCTTCTCACCAGCCATAATTGCATCAATGACTATCAGCCTTTCTTTCTCCACAAAAGTTGTGTGAGAAGTAGGTAACAGGGAGTGCTTAATGAAGCTACACCACAAGTTAACTTCCTCACACAAATAAGCCTTCTTGATCTTGTACTCAGCACCAAACTTTTCCCATTTAGTCCCTTCAACACAGATTCGTTCTCTGACTCCTTCCATTTCAGCTTCACCCCAGGTCTGCACCTTGTTTTCCAGAGATTTTCCATGATATCCAAGGTGGAAGAGATCGTTGATGGCCCTTGCGTTGAAGTTAACAATCTCACCCCTAACCACTGAGTAGGTTTGGGGCTTTCCATCTTTTGGTTCCTCTATACCAGCATAAAATTCCCTAACCAGCGCTGTCACATACTCTTTGCGATGCTTGATAAAACTTTCCCAACCAAGTGTTGTGACAGCGCTTGTGAAGGCTTCAGGAGCTTTATCTGTTTTGAAGCCCCTTTCTGCTATGAACTCCATCTTCCAAAATCTTTGAGAATCGAAGGTTGCTTTGGTTTGTTTTGAGGTTTTTGGGCTCATGTTTGCTCCCTTGCCAGATCTCTTGGTTGCGGTTTGCTTTTTGGTCATGGCGTTGTGGTTGGTTTCAAAAACGCAAGCTATAAACGGTTGTGTTTTTGGGAAACGATGGGTTTTGTGTTGGAAAGAGAGAGAAACGAGAATGGTAGGTTGCAAGTGGAGTGGTGAGGACGGTTATGAGGGCGGAGAAGAAGAGGGAGTAATTGATTACGTGGGGGGTTGAGATTTTAGAAGTGACCGTTATGTGAGTGATGGGAGAGAGAGAAAAAGTGGAGTGGTTGAGTTACTGCTCACTGCTGCAGGAGTGGTCAGGATAAGGTTCTGACATTTCCACATCATTATTGGGTTAAGACATTTTATTTTTTTGTTTGACTCTTGGCAGGTCCTTTAATTAACAACCGCTGTAGTGCATTTGCATAGCTGAACGCTGCATCGCTTACCCTAATACCTGAAATTTCCTGCAGACAGAAGAACACAACAGAACAGTAAATTAGTTAAAATCTTTTGGGTGCCTCCCAAGAGCGCTTGCTTTAGGAGTCTGCAGCCAGACTTTCTCTTTTAATTAGAGATCTTTAAGCTCAATAGTGGTTTTGTTTGTTACCACATTTCCATCATAGTATTGCTTGACCCTCTGACCATTAACCTTAAAGGTAGTGTTAGTTGCTGGATCATAGAGGTCTACTACACCATGTTTATATATTTTTACTAATTTAAATGAGCCAGACCACCTAGACTTCAACTTACTAGGAAACAATTTTAATCTGGAATTGAACAACAACACATCCCCTCCTTCGGCCAGCTCTCTTCTGAGCAATTTCTGGTCATGCCATACTTTAGTCTTTTCTTTGTAGATTCCTGTATTTTCATAGGCAAAGTGCCTAATTTCTTTTAATTCATTCAATTGCAGAAATCTAGCACCTCCTGCTTCCTTGTAGTCAAAATTGAGTTTTTTTAATGCCCAATGGGCTTTGTGCTGAAGCTCAATTGGTAAGTGACAGGATTTTCCATAAACCAGCCTATAGGGAGACATCCCTAGAGGTGTTTTAAAGGAAGTCCTATAGGCCCATAAAGCATCATCTAGATGTATTGCCCAATCCTTTCTTGTGGGACCTACCATTTTCTCTAGCATTCTCTTTATTTCTCTATTAGATAACTCAGTCTGACCACTAGTTTGTGGGTGGTAAGCAGTGGCAATTTTATGCTTGACTCCATATTTAGCCAAGAGAGTCTCAATTAATTTATTACAGAAATGAGATCCCTCATCACTTATGATGGCTCCAGGAGTTCCAAACCTTGTAAATATATTTTTCAACAAAAATTTGCTCACTGACTTTGCATCATTATTGGGCAGAGCCACGGCCTCTACCCATTTTGAAACGTAGTCTACAGCTACTAAAATGTACAGGTTTCCATGAGAAGGGGGGAAAGGTCCCATGAAATCCATTCCCCAAACATGAAAGAGTTCAACCTCTTGAATGTTTCTTAAAGGCATTTCATGTTTATTTGAAATGTTCCCAGTTCTTTGGCATCTGTCACACTTTTTCACAAAGTCCTGAGCATTTTTAAAATGTGAAGGCCAATAATAGCCAGATTGTAATACCTTAGCAGCAGTCCTGATACCACCAAAATGCCCAGCACATGGTGAAGCATGACAGTGCTTTAGCACTTGGTCCTGTTCTTCCTCTGCTAGGCATCTCCTCATTAACTGGTCTTGACACTTCTTGTACAGAAAAGGTTCATCCCAACAGTATTGTCTTGTTGTGTGGAAGAACCTTCTCTTTTGCTGATAAGTCATATCAGCAGGCACCACCTTGCTAACCAGAAAATTTACTATGTCAGCATACCAAGGTGTTGCAGGTTCAGGCGCTACAGCGTCTAGCGTTTTTACGCTAACCGCTACCGCGGTTGATGATTCAACAGTTGTTTCCAATAGCTGTTCATCTGGAAAGTATTCATTGATCTCTCCTCCTGCTGTACCTACATTTTCTCTTTCAATTCTAGATAGATGATCAACAACTTGGTTCTCCACTCCCTTTTTATCTCTAATTTCTAAATCAAACTCTTGGAGTAGGAGAAGCCACCTTATTAGCCTTGGCTTTGCAGCTTTTTTTGTGATCAAGTACTTATGGCAGAATGGTCAGTGAAAACAATTACTTTTGTACCTATCAAGTACGATCTAAACTTGTCAAATGCAAAGACAACAGCCAATAATTCCTTTTCAGTAACTGTGTAATTCAGTTGAGCCTCTACAAGTGTTCTACTAGCATAATAAATTGAATGGAAAATTTTATCATACCTTTGCCCAAGCACAGCTCCAATGGCAAAGTCACTAGCATCACACATAAGCTCAAAAGGCTTACTCCAGTCAGGAGCTATAATAACTGGTGCTGTTATTACAGCTTTCTTCAGTTTCTGGAAGGCTTGCATGCATTGCTCATCAAATATAAAAGGGACATCATGCTGTAACAGTTGGCACAGAGGTTTGGAGATTTTTGAAAAATCTTTTATGAACCTCCTATAGAATCCAGCATGCCCTAAAAAGCTTCTTATGCCTTTAATGTTTGTTGGAGGTGGTAGATTCTCAATGACCTCTATTTTTGCCTTGTCCACTTCCAACCCCTTCTTGGATATTGTGACCCAAAACTATACCTTCTTGTACCATAAAATGGCATTTCTCCCAATTCAGCACAAGGTTAGTTTCTTCACACCTAATCAGGATTTCTTCCAAGTTGGACAGGCATAGATGGAATGTTTCTCCAAACACAAAGAAGTCATCCATGAAAACTTCCATGGATCTTTCAATGTAGTCAGAGAAAATTGCCATCATACACCTTTGAAAAGTGGTAGGTACATTACACAGGCCAAATGACATCCTTCTAAAGGCAAAGGTGCCATATGGACATGTGAATGTAGTTTTCTGCTGATCCTCAGGCATTATTGCAATCTGGTTATAACCAGAATAACCATCAAGAAAGCAATAAAATTCTTTACCTGCTAGCCTGTCCAGCATCTGGTCAATGAAAGGCAAGGGGAAATGATCCTTCCTTATAGCTTCATTCAACCTCCTGTAATCCATGCAGATCCTCCATCCTGTCACAGTTCTGGTTGGAAGCAGCTCATTCATCTCATTAGTAATTACTGTTACCCCTCCCTTCTTTGGCACACACTACACAGGACTAACCCATGCACTGTCTGATATGGGGTACACAATACCTGCATCCAACCATTTGATGATTTCTTTCTTCACCACTTCCTTCATAATAGGGTTCAGCCTCCTCTGCCCTTCAATGCAGTTTTTAGCATCTTCTTCTAACACTATCCTGTGCATACAGATGGTAGGGCCGATACCTTTAATATCTGACATTTGCCACCCAATAGCCTTTTTATGCCGCTACAGCGCTTGAATCAGATCCTGCTCCTGCTGTTCAGAAAGATCAGAAGCTATTATAACTAGCAAAGTGCTATTGTCCCCCAGATATGCATATTTGAGGTGTGAAGGTAACTCCTTCAGTTCCAAAGTTGGTGGCTGTTCAGTGGAGGGCAGATTCTTCCTTATGTCAGAATTCTCTTACTCCAGAGATTCATACTTCCTGGCCCAAATTTCTTTAACTGTCTGTTCCTCCTCTTCTGCAGCTTCTGTATCAGATCCTGCATCTTCAGTGTTGTCCAGTAATTGCCTCAGATGATCTGTGCTTTTCTGGAAATGATTCTGAACCACTTGGTCAAGAGCAGACACAAATGAGCACTCTTCAATGTTGGGATCTGGAAATTTCATAGCTTTTAGGATGTTGAACTTGACTTCTTGGTCATTGACCCTCATGATCAATTCTCCTCTCTACACGTCTATTAGAGTTCTTCCAGTAGCCAAAAATGGCCTTCCCAGTATGATAGGTACTTCTTTATCTGCATCAAAATCCAAAATTACAAAATCAACAGGAAATACAAATTTGTCTACCTTTATCAGAACATCTTCTAAGATTCCTTCTGGATAAGCAAGGGTTCTGTCAGCTAGCTGCAATGTAAGTGAGGTAGGTCTGGCAGTCCCCACTCCTAGTTGTGTGTATATGGACTTGGGCATAAGATTTATGCTGGCTCCCAAATCACATAGAGCACGGCCTGAGTACAAATTTCCAATTGAGCATTGTATAGTAAAACTACCAGGATCCTTTGATTTGGGAGGGAGCTTGTTCTGCATCATCATGCTGCACTCCCCAGTCATTGCTACTGTCTCAAATTCCCCAAGTCTTCTCCTCTTGGTAAGCACATCCTTCATGAACTTTGCATAGTTGGGCATTTGTTGGAGAGCCTCCACCAAAGGGACATTAATATGCAACTGTTTAAGGACTTCTAGGAATTTGTTGAACTGCTTGTCTTCATGAGCCTTTCGAAGTCTTTGAGGGTATGGAGGGTCAGGATAGGTTGGGATAATTCTGGGTGGTGGTGGTATCTTTTCAGTAACAGGCGCTATAGCGTTAGGTTTAGGAGTTGTAGCGTCTGTTGCGGGTTCTTTTTGTTTTTCAGAGTTTTTGTTTTTCTCATCATCTGAAACAGCTGATGGTCCGATCAAATCTTTCCCACTCCTTAAAGATATACCTTTAACATGCTCTTTCCCTTTAGTATTTGAAGTTGAGGCTTCTGTAGTGGATGGTAATGATCCATTAGCTCTTTGGGTAAGGACATTAGCTATCTGCCCCATCTGAACTTCCAGATTCTTAATAGAAGCTTCATGAGTTTTCATAGTTGTCTTACAATCACTCATGAAACTTTTTAATAAACTTTCCATGGAATTATCAAGAACAGGGGCATTCTGAGTTTGGTAGTTCTGAGTAGGGAATCCTGGTGGATTTCCTGGAGCACTATAATTGGGTGTTGTAGCATTGTTAGCTCCCCATCTGAAGTTTGGGTGATTCTTCCACCCAGGGTTATATGTATTTGAATAAGGATTATTATTCTTATTGAAACCCACAAAGTTCACAGAGACAGATTACCAAGACATTCTTCATACAAATGCTCTCCTCCACAGTATACACAGCTTACTGACCCTAGAGAGGCTTGTTCAATAACAGCCAAAGCTTTTTCTGTTGGCGCTGTAGCGGCAACCGCTGCAGCGTTTGAAGTGCTTATAGCTTTTATCATGATGGTCAAAGAGGCAACCTGTGCAGAAAGAGAAGAAACTTCACTGATCTCATGCAATCCAGCTACCTTCTTTTGTGGAGCTAACCTTTCTGTAGGCCATTGATAACTGTTTGTTGCAATATCATCTATTAGATCACATGCATCATTGTAGGAGGTCTTCAGTAACACACCCCCTGAAGAAGCATCTAACATTTGTCTGGTTGTTGGGTCTAGTCCATTGTAGAAGGTCTCCATTTGAATAATCACAGGTATACCATGATGAGGGCACTTTCTTAATAGCTCTTTCCATCTTTCCCATGCTTCAAACAGTGTTTCAGCATCTTTTTGTCTGAATGTAGTAACCTCATTCCTCATTCTTGCATTCTTACTTGGAGGAAAATATTTTGCTAAGAATTTCTCAGCCATTTCATTCCAAGTATGGATAGAGTTAGGCTCTAGAGAAGTTAACCAGGCCTTTGCTCTATCCTTCAAGGATCAAGGAAAAAGTTTTAGTCTGAATGCATCATCACTTACCCCTAGAATGATGAAGTTACTGCAGACTTCCAAAAATTGCTTCAAGTGTAAATATGGGTCCTCTTGAGGAGCACCACCAAACTGTCCCACTGTTTGCAACATCTGGAACATCATAGGTTTGAATTCAAACTGAGCTGTATGGAGAGTGGGTCTTGCTATGCTTGTCTCCATTGTTTGTGGATCAAACACAGCATTGTCCCTCATTGGTCTATCTTTGTCATTTACCATTTGAGCAGGTCCTTCATTTATGAATTGATTTCTGTACTAGTCCTCTTGGTCATGTAAGGTGGGAGTGGGTGGTTGATGAGTTCTACCTCCACCCCTTCCACCTGGTTCAGTTCATTCTCTACCAGAATTAGATCTTCCACGTGGAGTGGTAGCTCTACCAGAATTAGTTCTTTGACTATGCTCTGACATGGTTGGTCTGAGTTCCCTAAATTTATCTCTGAGTCTTTGAAGATGTCTTAGTTTCCTGAACCTTCTCTCTGGCTCTGAGTATGGCTCAAATTCTGGTGGTTGAGACCTGGGCATACGCTGTAGCGCTTACCGCTGCAGCAACAAGAAACAACACACCAGTGTAAAATAGGCACTAAGCTTACTAACAACTTAAACAATAAAAATTAAATGCAATCCCCGGCAACGGCGCCAAAAACTTGTTGTGCGAAAAGGTGATGTGCAAGTCTACACAATCGCAACAAGTAATACAATGATAAGTAAAGTTCGTTCCCACAGGGATTGGAATTAATCTAAGAAGTTTAAGTGATTAGCAACTTAGTAAAACGAGTATAATGACAAATAAAAGTGTAGAGTTGTAAACATAATGATTTGAGATAAAATGGTAATGAATTGAAAGTATTTAAGCGTGAGCAAACCTTGGATAAAATCTAGAAACTATACTAAAAATAAAAGCTCAAGAGTGGAATAACAATGGAGGAAAAACCAAATTGTCAAGTTAGCTCCTCCCCAATTTAAAACTCTCTCTACGTATATATTTCTATATGTAACTTATGTCCTTTGGATTTTGATATATCCCTTATAGATAACATCCTCATTAGATAATATCTTAATTAGATAATATCCTAATTATCTATAAAGCTACTTTACAAAAAGTGGTAATGATTAAAATCATTACCAACTATCAAGTATGAATCAATTGGGAGGCGCCAAGTGTCTTGTTGACTCCACTTGGACTTCAATGTCATGCTGAGGATAAGAGATAAGGGTGATGACTCATCGTTTCAACAAGTGGTTACACAAATATCCCAATGGCCAGCCGCCCCATAACGCTGTAGCGTTTCATTGATGGCATACCGCTGCAGCACTAAGGCAGAACATCAATATATTCACAAAGGCACCTATTATGCCCAATATTTAGGAAATTGACTTATAACCTGTATTTACACTATTAATCATATATTCACATGCTTAAGTACTAAAATTACTTGAGAACTGAGCCTGATTTAAGTATTAAGAGCATAAATAACCTATATGAAATAGAGTTATCACACCCCCAAACTTAAACCATTGCTTGTCCACAAGTAATGACACTTAAATAAGACTACTAACCACATAACTAGCTGCAGTCTTTAAATTAAACAGAACTTCAAAAAAGTTTCTTATGCGTAAGCCAATTTGATCATTTACACACACCATTGTGGTTCACAATAAAATAGCATCATTACTGCTCAGTTGTGAGTCTGTGACATCAAAGTTTAGCTCAATTCTTAGCCAGTTTCAGCATTTTTCTAAGGCTTTGGATAGAGGGGCCTTCTTTTGGATTAGCCAAAGAATTTTTCAAAAGAGAGAGTAAATTTAACAAATTCACATGAGTAATGGGGGGCTTCAAAGCACAACAAAGGGCTTGAATTAGGTGTTTCAGATTATTGGTCAAGGCACTAAGTTTTTAATTTGGTCATTTTTCAACGCTGTAGCGCTTTAGACGCTGTAGCGCTGGTGATGTGATTGAACAAAACAGTTACTGCCTTTATTACTGAGCACTGTCCCTACTATCTTTACTACCAATTGGTCCCCTCTCTGTTTTGTGGCCTAATGCTACCAGCGCCGACCATGGCTTCACACTTTTTCAACAAAGGTTCGGCTCTTGCGACCTCCCTCTAAAGTTCGCCTGGTACAACGCCGAGGCAAAGTTCGTCGACCTCAAGGGGTGGCCCAAGAGCAATGCCGAATACAACGCCTGGGTAACCCGTTTGGTTACGCACAAATGTGCTTCCTAGAAGGAGTGGGGAATCTATGATATGATCATGGTGTCAACCCAGAAGGTTTCCCACGCTGCCAACCTCTTATTTCTGTTGATGTCCTCCTGGTTGACCACCGTCAACGCTTTTATCTTTCCTTAGGGCATTGTGACCCCCACTCTACTGGATTTTCACGCCATCCCTGACTTCGTGGGCGAAGACCCCCCGTTTGTCTTTGCTCCCGCATTTTCCAACCTCCTATCCAAGAACGCCAAATCTGCTGGTTCTGTCACTGATGGGGAACATCATGCATTTTTGCTGTACTTCTTCAATAAATTCTTTTTCAGCACCAAGTCTTTCGGTGTTGTTAAGGAACTCTCCGTTTTCGTCCAACTGTTGCAAACTGGCCAGAAATACGCCTGGGCCCTTTCTTCCTCGCCCTTCTCTATAAGAGCCTGGATAGCTTTGCTATGCAGGTTAAGGACAAAGGCTTTCATTCGAAGGCCGAAGGTCCCATCTGGTTTCTACAGTTCTGGGCTCAACTTTGCCCTTGACATGTCCACAGAGGCGCCCTCGCTGCCACCCCCGTCCTACCAGTGGAGCGTGCGGAGGTGCTCCGCATATTGCTGGACCTGGACCCTTTCAAAGAATTCTATTGGTGTCCAGTTCTGACAACCGACATTGGTCCTCAGTGGATCTTCACCCCAAAAGATTTGGATCCCTCTGCTCAGGATAGTTATGACATGATAATGCATTGGAGTCGTGTGCTTGTAGCCCGTGATTTGGTTGCTGGGACCAGGCTTTCTTCCAACACCAATCCTCTCACCATCGAACCCTATCATCCAAACTTTGTAGCTCGGCAGTTTGGTGTAGGTCAACATGTGCCCATCCCCTACGATTCTATGGCTCCGAGGCGTCGTCGAGCGAAGATATACCCCTCTGATCTCACTAAGCTCATTGCAAATCAGGAAGCAACGTTCCTTTCCTTCTCTTGGGGTGTCTACCGCAATCGGATCAGCGAGACCAGCAGCTATATTAACTGGTGGCCGCTGGTACGGGCACATGTCTTCCCTCTGCTGAAGGGCTTCCTATTCAGCCTACCTCGATGGCTGCTCGAGTGAGTCCACCACCTCCCACGACTGTCCATTCAACGAGTGTGGCGACAGAGACGAGGAAAAAGAAGAGACAGTTAATCTCCGATCCTCCTCCACGTTCTTCCGCTCGCTTAAAGTCCTCCTAGCAACCCTCATCTGCTACTGGTAAGTTTCTGCCCTTTGTCTATTTATTTATGTTGCTGGCATGAGCTTATTGGCCTATATCCTTGCACAGCTAAAACTCCTCCCCTAGTCTCCTTGGATGATGACGACGATGACGAAGATGATAATGTCCCGATCCTCTAGCGAAACAGAACCCGAGAACTACTCTCCTCGCCTCCTTCTGCTACCCCAGTCACTGAGCATCACCTCCACCTCTCAAACGGTTAAGGGTAAGTTTTTCTCTTAGTGCGTTACGGGCGTTCTTGCCATTTATCTGCTTTTCCTTATTTGGATTTTCTTCTATAACTTCGCAGAGGCTTCGTACTCCTACTGAATCACCGCAATCCTCTCAAGCTCCACTTCATGACAGTCCAATTCCTACTTCTGTAAGTCATCTTTTTTAGGCTGCTTAACGTTTCCGCTATAACCGTCCTTCTCTCTCATTCTTCATCTCTCTTGCAGGAGCCTGCTTCAATGGCCGATCCTCCTACCTTTACGGAGGCTAACTCCCCTGTTGAAGATCAAGCTGAGAACCTCTCTTCGCCGGCAATCACCGATGAGGAGTTGCAGCATTATTTTCTGAGCCTCGAGGCTCCAGAAACGACCCCTTCTTCAACAGAGGTTGACCTCGCTCAGGTGGAGGCATCCTTGGTTGGGGGAATTCCCACAGATCCGAACCAGGTGGCGGCCCTCCGGGCTACATTGTTTCGGGTCTCTAACACTCCGGACGTTCCTCCCGCCAAGAAAGATGCCCTTAAGGAAATTGCTCTGCAGCTTGGGGAAATCTCCAGTCTATATGGCCGAGCTACAGCCACTCGGGATCGAGCCTTGGCCTCTTTGCAGCGGATGGATTCCCTTCGTGCTGAGAAGGATGGTTACAAAGCGAACTTCGTCTCTCTCAGGCAGATCAAGCAAGAGACTATTGTTGAACGGGAAAGGATTGCTCGTAGAATCAAAACCGTTGAAGATCATATCACTTTCCTCCAGGCGGAACTAGCTTCACTCACCCCTCAACATTTGGCGGGAACAGATAAGCTCACTGCCTTTTCTTCTGATATTGTTCAACTATTTCATCGCAGCTCAGCATCAGATCCTCCCCTCGCACACCTCCTCCCCCAGCGACCTGGCTTAGAGGCGGACCTAGATAAGAGCCACGCTGCTCTACGCCAAGCCGTCGAGGGATGGGGAGCCTCGAGGTTATCTTTTGAGCAAACCCTCGCCCGTGCGGACCAAGAGAATGTTGAGGCCCCTGCTGAAGTCATGCTTGATGAGCCATCACTTTCTCTTGACCCTCCACCTTCCAGCAACGCCCCCTACTGCCGAGGAAGTTACACACCTCAGGGACGACGTCGTGGCTGAAGTGGGGGCGACTGTATCAAAAGTATGCCCTTCGATGGAGTCCCCCTCCGAGGGTTTGGAGATACTGGGAGAGGCTGCTGCTGTTGAGGCAGGTGAGGCTATGGCGAGTGAGTTCGCTGCTGTTGAGACAGATGAGGTTATAGCAGGCGAAATTGCCGCTGCTGTAGTATTGGGAATTTTCCTATCTGTAAAATCTGTGAGTTCTTATCACCAGGCCGCCAGCATGTGGCGAGCCACCATAACAATTCTTCTTTTATATCTACCAACTTTCTTTCCTTTGCATATCTACCAACTTTCTTTTCTTGAGATATTTGCCATTGATTTTGTTTCGAACTCTTCTCCGTCGAATGTTATCAAACGGTATGCGCCACCGTCGTATACTTCACTTACGATGTAGGGCCTGTCATACCCTAATTTTGTCCGACTAATTGAAAAATCCCAAAATTTTATCGCTTCGCATATTGTTCTAAACGCGGGTGTCTTTGGCACTCTCGTACAACGATTTTGTTTGGCGCTCGTTACTTTCAAAAAAAGAGTCCAAAAAAAAAATATAATAAAAATAATAATAAATAACGCGAACGTGTGTTGGTTGCGAGTCACGTGTGAGTAGTTGTGTCACTGCGCGTTATTTTACCGCTTTTTAGAAAAGTGAGGATAAAATGAAACCGATTTTAATAACTTACGTGTGTGCGAGTGATTGCGTCGGTCCGTGTTGTTTTTACCGCTTCTTTCAAGTATTATTAAAAAATAAAAATAGTAACATAAAATCAGTTTTAATTAGCTGTCCTTTTATTTAATTGGTTGCATATATAGACAAAAAAATTAAAAAAAAGCAGAATAGTACAAAAAAAAGAGAGAAAAGTCAGCTCTTTTTTATTTACATGAAGAAAAAAACAACCAAGAAAAGTACATTTCTGAAACAAAAAAAAAAGAGGGCAGCAGCGACTGCCCATTTGGAGAATGAAGCTGAGGTTGCCTTCTCCTTGTCCCTTGGCTCTTTGATGTTTTGGGCAAAAACAGGTTGCTGCCCCTTGCTGCTCCACTGCTGCCAACAGCTTGGTCTCCTATGAGCTTTGATCCTCTGCTCCAACACCACCCCTACACCACAATTCTCTGCCTATAAATACAACAGAACAGAAATCAGGAAAAAAGGGAGAGTAATAGATACACAAAAAAAATCACAATCAGTCACTGAATATACACAGAAATCCAAACGAAATTTAGAGTCAAAATTAGGGTTTCATATTGAAACTACTAAGGTTCAGAAAGGCTAAAAGGGCAGCAGCTGAAGCACACGAAGGGTTCTGTTTCTAAAAATTTGGCACTTAGGTCAGTCTCAAATCTTTTTTGCTACTCAGTGTACATGTATGTTATGATTTGAAATTATCTTTGCTTAAGGAATGTCAACAATTTTTTTTATTCTATTCCTTTTAGAAAAATTTTCAAAACCGAATGCAAGGGTGGGGGATTGAGCGACAGTGAGATAAAAAAAAGAAAGAAAGAGGGGAGGGATTTTACCTCCGGCCACCGCTGTAGCCTCGCCGTGAGCCACCGTCAGTCACCCTCACTGCCACTGTCAAACCTTCGCAAAAATCACCAAACCGAACCCTCTCAGCCACCCTTAACCACCGTCAGGCACATCACCAGCTGACTATCGCCGCCGTCTCCTAGATCCCTAACGTCCACACCGCTCCTCCTCTTCGCAAGCCGCCGCGTCGTTAGCCACACCACCGTCACCCAACCACCATCACCCCTCAAAATAGAACCCCCACCACCGAACCACCCAACAATCACCTACGGTCCCACCACCATACGCCACAACCGCGCTATCCACCACTACAACCCCCCCGTCGTCCACCGACACAGAACTCACCTTCGTACGTCCCCCCTTTCTCTCTCCTCGCACCAAACAGCCACGAAAGTCAGCACCACGGCCATTTCTCACCACCATTGAAATCGTCTCCCCCCTTTCTCTATATTCGTCGTTAACGGCCGCGAGGGGGGTGGAGAGCGAGATAAGGGTTAATGGAGAAATAGAGAAGAAGATTCGGTGTTGGAGAAGGAGGGAAGAACGGAAATGGAGTTGAGAGAGAAGGGATCGGTTCATAGTGGAGAGAGGAGATGCGATTAGGGTAGGGTGAGAGAGGGAGTGGGGATCGGCCGCAGCAAGGAGAGAGAGAGAGAGAAAAATTAGGTTTGGCTATTTTAGAGTGGGGCGCCGTGGAGAAGAGAAGAGAAGAAATTAGGGTTTCTAAATTTGGGTTTTTGTTTTTATAGTAGGGGTGCGAGGGCATTTTCGGCTTTTCACAATTTTTTATTATTCAGATCTCTATTTACACCCCCGCATTTTACTTGGAGCGCCTACCCCATTTACGGCCCATTCCTTTTTTTTTCCGTTTTAAAAAAGAAGCGCAGCCCAGCTTACAAAAACAAGCTGGGCTCACTATTCGCACCCCCCACTTTAAAAATGCAGCCTCTTTTGCTATCCGTACCTCACTTTTAATAACACAACACCCCCTGTTTCTCTTTTTAAATTTTGTTTCTTTCCCTTAAGTAAACTTATTTTTTCACAAACCTTTTTTCCCAAATAACAGATTTTCTTTTCCCTAAACAAGAATCAATCCAATTGCCAAAACTCCTCAAAATCAAACTTTGTTAGTAGTCTTGCGAAGCCTTTGCTTGCATGATTATCAACAATGATGTACTAGTGGCGATCACTTGGAGTCTTTGCTCAATTGATCATCATGAATGCCTAATTTTCCTAAAGATTTTCACTAAATCAAAAACTTTGTTAGTAGTCTTGCGAAGCCTTTGCTTGCATGATTATCAACAATGAAGTACTAGTGGCGATCACTTGGAGCCTTTGCTCAATTGATCATCATGAAAGCTCAATTCTCACAATTAAACAAGATAAAAAACAAAAAACCCTTTTTTAGACAACCCAGAACTACGTAGCTTTGAATTCTCCATCGCACCGGGAGATACGTAGGAGCGGATACTCTCCGTCAAGCACAACAAACCCAAAACATTTTTCCTTTCAAAAACCAAACACTTTTCCAAAATAAAACATTTTTCAAAAACAAGAACTACGTTGCTTTGAATTCTCCATCGCACCGGGAGATACGTAGGAGCGGATCCCCTCCATCAAGCGCAAAAACTAAACATTTTTCATTAAGTCATTCATCAATAAAAGAGGTAAAAACCAAGCATTTTTCCGAAACCACTTTGCAAATCACATATTTAATTAAGGTAACCCTTCTTTGAAGGGACGTTATGGGGCGCTAATACCTTCCCCATACGTAATTAGACCCCCGAACCCAAATCTCATGGTTCCAAAGACCATTGTCTTCCCAAAAAGGGTTTCCCGATGTTTTACCTTTAAAAAATATTGGTGGCGACTCTAAAATCCAGTTACGCGAAGAAAAATCCCTCCAAGGATTTTTCGGGGTGCGACAGCTGGCGACTTCACTGGGGACTCTTTTTCTTAAGTGGGTCAAGCCGATTAATTGAATGTGTGATTTGCTTTGCTGATTTAACATGCTTTGTTTTACCTCCCTTCTTCCTACTTTTGTTCTATTTTCCATGCCATTTGTTTGCTAGATTTTAGAACATTCCTTCTTCTCGGCTCCTTTTCTTTGAGGTAAGCAATGCGTGTAATTATTGTTGACTTCTTAGAATGGTTTGTATATTGAAATGATGTATGCATGCTGAACCCTAGGGTAGACGACCTTTTTGTCTGGACTATTCATGGTTTTTATTGCAGGTGGGGGAGGGTAGTTATTTCTAGGTGTTGTGCCCTCAACACACACTTCACACCCTATACTTGTGAGCATTGAGTGGGGCCTAAAAACCCAAGGTTTGAACAAAAACCTAGGAGAGTGGGAACGATTAGTGTCTGCCATTCGTAGACCTTTGTCTGTATGGCTCTCATGAAAGTTTCGCCCAAGAGTACGCTTTGTCATGATGCCTCACACTCGGTAGCTTTCTACGATTATGGGTGTCATCATGAGAGAGACTTTAGCTCTTGGTTGCCATTGTGAGGAAGTGATTAGAACCTACATGGGAGGATTACCCTTTTCGTCGACTCTAGACCCTAGGATTCCCACCCTTTGTAGGACACGAGGGCACGCCTTTATTTGTTGCTTTAGCTTAGGCATTCCTTTTTCTCAAACTCTATTTCAAAATTGTAGAAAGTAATTTTCTTTTCCCCTCATAAACACCTACATGAGGTGGCATGTAGCGTGTATCTTTGAAAGTGTTCAAAATACCACCAATAACCTCATTTTCTTACCCTTTTTCCATGTAAATAACACATCATTTCCCATTCACATCATTTTGCACCATTGCATTTGCACCTGAAAAAAAATTTTGAAAAAAAACTTTCATCATTTGCATTCTTCATGCATTAAAGTTTGTTTGCCGGAAATCGCAACATAACGCCGAACCTTGTCACAGGGGTGTAAGAAAGCAATATGGAATCAAAAGGAAAAACCGCATTCAATTCAAGGTTCCCCATTGTAAAGAAGATTGATGTAACTAGTTTGAAGGAGTATGGTTCCCTATTAGGTCCTATTGAGCTCCGGTCCTTTGACAAGACTTATGGGAACATCCGCAAGTTATTACAGTTAGAAGTACAAGAGAGTGCCATTGCCGCCCTATGTTGGTTCTATGATTCAGAGGTTAGGTGTTTTCTTTTCAAGAACTTCCAAATGGCGCCTACCCTAGAGGAGTATGAGAAGATTCTGGGTTTTGATCGCTCAGAGGTTAGACCTTACCAGTATCAGGGGCGGTATTATTCAGATGAGAAGTTTGCTTCCCTATTACAAATCAGTGTAGGAGAGGTGCGGTCCCACAAAGTTGAGCGTAACAAGATATTTCGGTTTCCTCAGGAGTACTTTGAGAGTTTGATGACTAGTTATGTAGTATCAAATGATTGGGTTTCTTTCAAGCAAGTACTAGCCTTGACCATCTTCGGCATTGTTCTTTTCCCTCAGATTGAGAAACATATAGATGAAACCGCTATTGGTGTGTTCCTAGCTTTCAAGAGTGCAAAAAGTCCCATCAGTCCGGTTCCCGCTATTCTCGCAGAGACCTATCGTGCCTTCACCCGCCATCATGAGTTCCGAAAGGATAAGATGTGTTGTTCCTTCCCTGTGCTATATGCTTGGTTGATCAGTCATGTGTGCATTAACAAAAGTGATGTTAGGGATTCGCTTTCCTATGCCTTGGGTTGTAATCCGAAGACTATGAGCCCTCAGGAGTGGAAGGATACTTTCAAGAACCTCGATGCTCTTCAAATTCGATGGTTCTCGCACAAGTGTTGGGAAGATAAACCCTCAGTGATATTCCAATGTGGCAGTTTCCAGAACGTTCCTCTCATGGGAACACAGGGATGCATCAATTATAACCCATCTTGACCTTGAGACAACTCGGGTACCCTATGCGGGACTCACCCTCCGAAGCTATGCTGTCTCGTTTTTACCTCCATGCGGGGATCCCTAAAGACGAGGACTTACTTCGGCGAGTCTTGCAAGCTTGGGAAACCGTGGTGCGGAAGGACAAAGGCGAGTTGTCTAAAAGGACCACTGCTATCTCCTTCACTCAATGGCTTGAAAAGAGGATTAAGGAAACTCGATCATCCAACCAAAAGGTGCCATCACTTGAAGAGAAAATGTCGGAACCTCACGTTCCCCTCATTGAAGAACTAGAAGAGGCTAAGTTGGCCTTATCTAAAGCGGAAGAAGAGAAAAGGGATTTGCAAAACAGATTGGGAAAGGTGATGCAAGGCAAGCGGAAGCTAGAAAATGAAAATGCTCTCCAAGCCGCTGCTATTGAAGCAACCAATAGGAAGCTTGAAATAGAAGAAGAGAGCAAGAGGGAAATTCAAAAACATTTGAAAGGTGTTAAAGAGGAAGTAAAGAGGTGCGCCTCAAAGATGAATAAGGCTGTGGCAGAAGCAAATGAATGGAAGAAACTATATGCCAAGTCATGGAGGAATGAGAAAATGGTTAGAGATACGCTAGCTAAGTCAAAAGAGGAATTCCAAGTGATGAAGTTTGAATTGGAGAACCAAGTGAAAAGCATCAGGCAAGATAGAGAGTCTATCATAGGGATCTTGAAAGAGTATCAACAAGCTTTAGGGTTTGAACAAGAATGGACGGAGGAATTGAAGAGGAATCTCCGATGCCTATGGGAATCTTATGGGCAAGTGCAAGCAGAAGCCCAGTATTGGGAGAAACGTTTCATGGCATTAATTGGCAAAATAGAAGACCAAGAGATTGTCAAGGAGCTAAGGGATGAGATTCAGCTTTGGAGGAGCAAATTTTCAAAGCTAGCAGGACTAGCTAACCAAGCTGTGAGGGATGTTCCCAAGAAGCGGAAATGAACCCTTTCAACACTCCGGCCAAGGTGTGTGAGTTTGTTGAGTACTGCAAGATTCTGACGGAAGAACTCATGGAGAAGGCCAAGGGGCCAGCTGAAAGCAAGAAGAGAAAAAGGAAGGAGAAATTGAAAGCTATATGCCTTTGAAGTTCACTTTAGAGCGTTGTAATAATCCTTAGGAAATTGCAAATTTTCTCTAAAAAAAAAATTAATTATAATTTTCTTCAGGATATTGTACTTTGCTTTTCTTTCGTGTGAAGTTGTAGTACTCCTTCCTTCTGAATAAAGTGTGTTTGTTTTGTCTATTGCTTCCAACCAAAATTAAAAAAAAAAGTGTTAGAGCTTTAAACTTACACGCCTATGACAAGACGAGTTGCACCGCGATTCCCGACACCAAAACAAACATAAAATCATACATATCGCATTGCATCTGCATTCATTTATGTGATTCCCGCGCTCATGAATTGTGTTCCATCAATAGAAAAAGGCAAGCTGGTTCGCCAACATCGATACATGACTCGTCTGCAAGCAAGGCTCATGGCAACTAACCAGAATGATTCAGACCGTCCTGTTATTGAAGACTTAGGAAGTGGTGAATCAGACCATGGTAACCCAACTGCTGAGGTTCCCAATCCAGAGCAATTGGCTCAGGAGAATCTGGAATTGAGAAAGAAAATTGGGGCAATGGAAACACAAATGACTGAAATGATGGGGATACTACAAGCTTTGAGGAACGGAACTGCCGCTGGAAATCCCGCCGTCACTACCGAAGTTGCTGTCGCTCTCCCTCCTCCGAGTCTTGAGACTGACACCTTTGCTCATACTTCAGGGACCAACAACCAGGGCCAACCAGCTACGCATAGGATGCCTTGGGGACTCCCACCCGGATACACACCTCCAGGAGCCGAGGCTAATGCAGGAAGTAATCCCCTTAGGGTTGCAGAGCAAGTCCAACCCATCTCAGCCGCAAATAGTGGAGGAGCGGGAACGCCTCAGGGCCAAACTCAGATTCCTATTCCGCCGGGAACCCCGTTTGGCTTTCATTCACCAGCAACGGTCCATCCCCCAATTCAGGGACCAATTCCTGGTAATACCACTCACTCACGTGACCCACACGTGAACCCAGCCGTAGTGTCGATGAGTAATCCTCACTACGGGTGTGAATGGTTTACCTCAGAACTATCCTGCTGAAACTCCTCAAGCTAGAGACAGGTATCATATGTTAGAGAGCGCTTAAGAATCATTGATGGGTCGAGCTCTAGAGCAAGAGAAGCCCGTGATCTGTGTCTCATCCCTGATGTGTTTTTACCTCCTAAATTCAAAGTGTCTGACTTTGACAAGTACCGAGGTGTGACTTGCCCTAAAATCCATCTGACCATGTACTGTAGAAAAATGGCTGCACATTCTCATGATGACAAGTTGTTGATCCATTATTTCCAAGAGAGCCTTGCCGGGGCATCCCTCAACTGGTACATGCAGCTAGAACCGTCCCATATCCATTGTTGGAAGGACTTGGCTGATGCCTTCTTCAGACAGTACCAGTACAAGACGGATATGGCGCCTGACAGAACACAGTTATAGAGCATGGCAAAAAGAGACAATGAGTCATTTAAGGAGTATGCCCAGCGGTGGAGGGCTTTGGCTGCACAGGTGACACCCCCTTTGTTGGAGAAAGAACTGGTCTTCATGTTCATGGAAACCCTGCCACCGTTATACTATGATCGGTTGATCGGCAGCGTATCTTCCAACTTCTCAGACATGGTAATCATCGGTGAAAGACTAGAAAATGGGCTGAGAAGCGGCAAGATTGCCATGGTTCCGCAGGTACAACCACCCACAAGAAGCCATTCTCCGGATTTTCGAAGAAGAAAGAAGGAGAGACCAACACCATCACCATAAGCCCACCTTATCAACCACAAAATATCCCTGTCCCCACTCAAACACAACCAACACGTCCACCACAAAGTAAACTACCACAAAAACTACCAAGACAAAAACAGACCACCTTTGATCCCATCCCCATGTCCTATACTGACCCTTTCGGCTATCTTGCCACAAACAAGCTCATCAATACCAGGCCCATGAAACCGGTCGAGCCACCCTACTTCCGAGGCTATAATCCCAATGTTACCTGTGCATTTCATGAAGGGGCAGTTGGACACGTTGTTGAGGACTGCAAGGCCTTTAAAATTGTAGTGCAAGATCTGATTGATACCAAAGGGATAACCTTCAAACAAGAAAGCCCAAGCATCACAACTAATCCGCTGCCTGGTCATGAGAAACCTGCAACCAATGCCATCCATGATATGGGGGGCCAATCCTTAATCAGAACTGTGGAGTGTATCCAGACACCCTTAGAGGTTATTCAGGCAGAGCTGTGCAAGTTCGGGGTCATCAAGAGAGGTTGTACTCAGAAAGAAGTCTGTGTTGATGTTAATTGTGCCGGGCATGTGAGGCCTTCAAGACAGTTTTGCAGGACCTACTGGATCGTCATATAATCCAAATGGGTGTGCAAGAGAAAGAGGAGAATGTGCTGACTCTCCAATCAGATAAGAATAGAAGTGTTCAGAAACCTATTGAGGTCCCGTATAGCCGAAAGCCGATCGCGGAGAGACCTAAGACCATTGTGATTCCTGTCCCAGCTCCTATCAAAAGAACATTGCTGTTCCGTGGAGCTATGGGGTGTCAGTTCCAATTCATAAGCCTCAAGTTGTTCCCGATGTCACAAACATTGCGGGAAGCAGTGGAGTCACTAGAAGCGGACATGTGTTTATGTCCCCGAAGTCCTGAAAGAAGGTCCCTCAAAGGGAAGACGAGGAAAGGATTCGCAAAGGTAAAGGTGTAATGCAAGAGCCCAAGGAAAGTAGGAAGGTGTCAGAGCAAGAAGCCACGGAATTTTTGAAGATCATGCGGCAGAGTGATTACAAAGTGGTGAACCAGCTGCACCACACTCCTGCAAAGATCTCTATCATGTCCCTACTGCTCAATTCTGAGGCCCACCGTGCAGCTCTAATGAAAGTATTAAATGAAGCCCATAAGCCCAGAACATCACTGTTGACCAGCTCGATGGCATCGTAGGGAATATTGTCGCATCCAATTATATTACCTTTACTGATGATGAGCTCACCCTGAGGGGAAGGGGAAAAAAATCGGCACTTCACATTTCAGTTAGATGTGGTGAATATACACTCTCTCGGGTCCTCATCGACAATGGATCTTTCTTTGAATGTCATGCCCAAATCTACTATGAGCAGACTAGATGTAGACTGTTCGTATATGAAGCCTAGCTCAACACTAGTTAGGGCATTTGACGGATCCAAGAAGGAGGTTTATGGGAGAATGGAGTTCCAGATGCAGATAGGGCCATAAGTATTTTATGTGAATTTTCAGATCAAGGACATTGCACCATCCTACAGCTGTCTCCTGGGGAGACCCTGGATTCATGCTGCCGGCGCTGTTCCTTCATCCCTCCACCAAAAGCTTAAGTTTGTAGTCGACGACAAGCTGATAGTGTTTTTGGAGAAGAAGAGTTCATAGTTAGCAAGCCTCATCCTTCTCAATACATTGAGGCTGCAGAGGAGTCACTTGAATCTGCCTTTCAGTCGCTGGAAATTGCAAATGCTGCTTTCGTGGGAGAAGAAGCCCAATTGCCTGCACCAAAGATATCTAACGCTGCTATCATGGTAGCCAAGGTCATGTTGAAAAATGGTTACCAGATTGGAAAAGGGTTGGAAAAGTCCGAGCAGGGAATTCTGGGGCCGGTTCAGCTGCGAGAGTACAAGGATAGGCGTGGGTTAGGGTATTGGCCCACTCAAGCTGATAAGAAGAGAATGGCTGAGGAAAAGCGAGAAAGGAGGCTAGCTAAGCTTCAGGGGCGAGAGAACCAAGCGTGAAGAAGGTTCCTATCTATGATCTCTCCCAGAGCTTCAAGAGCGCGGGTATGCTGGACCCCAATCAGGTGGCCGTCATTGAGGAAGAATCAGTTATGGAAGACAAAGGTGTGGACTTGGTGCGTCGCAGTGGTGCAGATGAAGAGCTTGATAATTGGAAGATCATTGATTTCCTGTTATTTTCATTCCAAAGTAATGATTTTGTAATGCAAATTCTTTGGCTCTGCCAAGGCCCTAGAATATTTCATAAGGGCATGCATATTTTTTTCCTTCGAATATCAATCTATCAATAAAAATGTTGTTTCGGACTCTCAAATGAATAAAATTGCTTTTCATTATCATGTGTCTTCATCTTGTGTTTCTATTTTGCTTGTTCATTTCTTTCTATTCCCGCAAATGCAGATCTAAAATGAATATCTTTGAAAATAATGATGCCAACGGTTCATATGTTAATTTTAATCACCCCGTTAATCAAGCTGAGGAGGATGTGTTGAGGATGACTGGGAAAACTCCTCCAGAATTGATATGAGAATGGTTGAAAAAGAGGAAAAGAAAAATGAACTTTTATTTATTTTGGGAATGGAATTCTCATGTGTGGTAGGGTTAGGGGTATTATTGAGATGGAGATGTTCTCAAAGAGGAAAATTTGTGTTTTCTTATGAAGAGGTTAGTGTAAGTGAGTGAGGTAATTTACCAAAGAGGGCATGAATCTTCATGAGAGTGAGTGAGAATTGGTGATATGCACCAAAGGAGAAGGGTTTAAGGATGGTACAAGGCATATTCCTTCAAGATAAGGAATAATAGTACAATAGAAGAGTGAGGAAAGAATTTTGTGAGAGGAGAGAGAGAGAGAGAGAGGGGGTTTCGAAATTGTGAGGGGAGAGAGGGAGAGAGAATTTCGAAATTGTGGGGGGGAGAGAGAGAGAGAGAGAGAGAGAGAGGAAAAAACTTGTTTTTGGTCTTTTGTCTTATTGGGACACTTCCTTTTTTTTTGTAGTTTTTGAATTTTGGTCATCGGAATAAAAGTGCACCTATTGGAAATGTGTCACATATTTTTTGGGCACCATAATATTCCCTCTAGTCCACTTATGACAATAAAATTGTCATTTAATAATTGAGGAATATTTAATGGACCTTTTTATTTTTCTATGCACTAAAAATGGAAAAATACATTTTTAATTATTTTTGACTAGGGTTTTCCTTCTAAAAAATTGTACAAAAATTATCCTTGATAGAATAAAGATGTACTTTTTGTGGATGTGCATTTTTGGCGAGAAAATCATTTTTGCGAAAAAATGACCAAAATGTCCTTTTTGACCCTAAAACCCTAATTTGCCTAAAAAGTGCATTCCAACCCTAAAAATGATTTTAAAGACCTTGGATTGACTTCTAGGAACCCAAAATGCAATGCATGATGCTCTTCATTCTTCAATTTTTTTATTTTTTTGTGGAAAATTAGGGTTTTGACCTAAGCCGGACAAAATTAGGGTGTATGACAGCTGCCCCCTCTTTATCTGAACTTTAACGAGGAATATGAATTGGCCGAAACATATTCCAAGGCAAAATGAAGATAAAGAATTCAGAAATTATACCGATTTGTCTACTTAGGGAAACCCGAATTTTCCTCTTTTTTCTTTTTCTATTTTTATTGGGTGTTAGCCCGAGGTGAATGCAATGGATGAATCGTCAACTCTCAGTAGGCAGGAAACTAAATGGTGCCAACCCTCAATAAGCTAGCGGAAAGCAATAAAGAAAGCAATAAAAAGGGAAGCAAAAAGGGTGCCGGCCCTCGT
>CM076852.1:37988839-38050056 GCA_039519185.1 Astragalus membranaceus | reverse complement strand
CCTTAAATTAGGGGCGTGCAAACCTTTTTGAGAGAGAGAGAGAGAGAGAGAGAGAGAAATGAAATACACAGTGAGGGGGAGAGAATCAGAGAAATAAAGGTAGAAACGAAATACAAAAATGAGGGAGAGAGACTTTCTTACCTGAATATTGATCCCTGAGAAGAGAGGGAGAGAAACGAAAATGTAGATTGGAGAAGGGATGGAGGCGCTGAGTGTGTCTGAGTGAGAAGAGAGGGAGGGAGGAGCTGAGTGAGAGTCACTGAGAGAGGGATGGAGGCGCTGAGTGTGTCTGAGTGAGAAGTGAGAGTGAGAGAACGTGTTTTTGTTTTTAGGGTTTGATAGGGTTTCTAATTTTGGAGGGGTATTAATGTAACTTCTTACATTCGGGGCGGGTTCGGGGACGGGTTCGGGGACGGGACCTATATCCCCATTACCCGTCCCATCCCCGTTTTTCAATTTCGGGGAAAACCCAAACCCAGTCAAAGCGGGAAAACCCGTCAAATCGGGGCGAGTTTGGTTCGGTCCCCGCGGGTATGAGTTTCGTTGCCATGCCTAGATCTTACCCATTGTTTATGGTTATTGTCTTTAATAGATAGATAAAAGTTTCGTCATATGTTACAACAAATTAATCCACGATATTAAATTGAAAGTGAAGAATAATAAATATAAAACTATCCATAATACATAGATAGGCAATATTTTTGAAGTCAAAATAGTAAATAATAAGGTGAGTCAATAAAATAATATGAAAGAAAGAATATCAGTTATGGAATATGTAACATCTACAAAATAATTAAGTCAATTATTTTGATATTTAACCCAATTGATTTGTTTTAGTACTTGATTAACGATTTTATTAATTGAGTGCTAGATTAAATATTAATTGGTGTAGGGTTTTTGAGTAAATAGTAGCTACAAAATGGTATTTTAGGGAATTGAGGAAAGTGTAAGGGCATCATTCCCTTACATGGGATATTTGTTTAGTTTATATTATAAAAGAAAATAAAAAAAAAGAAAGGGAAGCCGTAGAATGAAAGGGAAGAAAAGAAATGGAGGGAAACATGAGAGGAGGGGAGAGGACGAAGGGAGAGAAGAGAAGAGGGAATAGGAAATATTCATGATTTGTTTTTCTTCTTCCCATCATTAAATTTATCTTTTCACCTTAAAAGGTACATTAAAAATTAAATTTTATCCTGAAAATATAAAAATAAAAGTCTTTTATATTTGATCTTACCCATTGTTTATGGTTATTTTCTTTAATAGATAGATAAAAGTTTCGTCATATGTTACAACAAATTAATCCACGATATTATATTGAAAGTGAAGAATAATAAATATAAAACTATCCATAATACATAGATAGGCAATATTTTTGAAGTCTGAATAGTAAATAATAAGGTGAGTCAATAAAATAATATGAAAGAAAGAATATCAGTTATGGAATATGTAACATCCCCAAAATAATTATGTCAATTATTTTGATATTTAACCCAATTGATTTGTTTTAGTACTTGATTAATGATTTTATTAATTGAGTGCTAGATTAAATATTAATTGGTGTAGGGCTTTTGAGTGAATAGTAGCTAGAAAAAGGTATTTTAGGGAATTGAGGAAAGTGTAAGGGCGTCATAGGAATTTCCCTTACATGGGATTTAGTTTATATTATAAAAGAAAATAATAAAAAAAGAAAGGGAAGCCGTAGAATGAAAGGGAAGAAAAGAAATGGAGAGAAACATGAGAGAAGGGGAGAGGAACGAAGGGAGAGAAGAGAAGAGGGAATAGGAAATATTCATGATTTGTTTTTCTTCTTCCCACCATTAAATTCATCTTTTCACCCTCTTCATTTTGATCCCAACAACATCACCAACAACTTACTCTCCCTCAACCTACCATTTTCGAAATTCTTGGTGAAAATGGGGGATTTGGAGATTTCTTCTTCTTTTCCAAAGAATGAAGGTTAGGGAGTTCAATAGAGTGTGTGATAGCTAGCTTGGAGTGATGAAATCTGTAACATCCCTGTTTCCCTAATTTCGGTTTACAAAATCAACTGGCAATTTATTATTCGATCAAATGATAAATTGAGTCATGGATATGATAATCTCGCGAAAGCAATATTGAATTGCTCAATTATATGAAATACACACAATTTATCCGAATTGTGTGTATCGTTGTGGGAATTAGAGCACAAAGGGTAAAATCATCATTTCGTCTCATAATGAGGAAGTATCATTGATGAAATAACGGATTGGGTCCAAGTCATGCTAGGATTATGGAAATGTTATTTAAATTGCTAAGTCACATGGATTGATGGGTATTTGATGGATTAAAATGGACCTAAATGGATATTAAGGAACCAAGGGCATTTTGGTCATTTCCACATTCTTCAAATCATTAACCCAAATTACCCTTCACCAATCATGCTTTTCAATTTCCCTAAGATCATAATCAAGGATTTTAATTAGGGTTATGAGTTAATTGTTGGTTAAGTGATGATTTGGTAAGAAGGGCAAAATGGTAATTTTGCCCTCATTTAAGAAACGCATGACCAGCTGATCACTCTCCTTCTCCTCACTTTATAAATATTCAGAAACCAGAAAGAATAGGGGTTGAGAAGAGAGGGAGGGGCGAGAGAAGGAAGAGGAGGAAGAATTGAAGAGAACTTTCTCATCCATGGTTGCATGTAAGTAAAAATCCTACCATTGCTTCCATTTTCTTTCCTCTACACAGTGATACCCTTGATGGAAGCTGAATCCCTCTCCTTTTCATTTTGCCATTGATGGTTCTTGAAGCTCTTGGTGGAAGCTTAGGAGCTTTTGAGCTTGTGCATGTAATGTTGGAGCTCTAGGGTGCTGGATGATGTTCAATAACCATATTAGAGTACATCCACCAACCACATTTCGAAATTACTAGAGAGTGTGGTAGATTGGTTCTGTTTTGGATGTTTGGGTTAGCTATGGAGCTAAATTTCGTGGTCATTGATGGTTGGGATTGAAGATACCAACTCAAGGCAAATTCGGTTTGAAACCCGTTTGGAGCCTCTTTTGAAGTTCATTTTTGTTAATTCAGAAAGTAGACAGGAAACCCTTCAATTTAGGCACGAGAACCACATGAATTGACTGAGTATTGATGGAGAAACTTTAAGTACAAATTTCACTTTTGTCACAGTATTGTTTTCGAACCAGTCTCAGTATTTTAGCCGTAACTCCCTGAATACTCGTCATATCAGTGTGGGATTTGAACCATAGGAAAATAGACGAAATTCTCCACACGTTAGACACTGGTTTGAATGATTTTGGTTAAGAATTGAATTAGTTATGCCTGATGCAAAACAGCTTGCAGATGCTGCCAAACCAATCTTGGAGTTAGTTGCCGCGTTTCTAAGAGTCCGGGTTAGATCGGGATAGAATTAAACTTGCATTGAGGATTGAGGTGCATTTGGATTAGGTTTAGTAGCTTGTGTCCCTGGAGCTAGTTTTGATGTGGTTTCGAGTTCGTTGGAGCGTGGGAATCAAATTCGGGGATCGTTCGAGTGGTTACGTGTTGATGCATTTTGAAGTCTCGGCAAATTCTGTGATTTTCAACACGATCGGTGAGTTTTACTCACGTTATGTTTTTATCTTATTGTTTTCAAAGTTATTGCATTTCTGGTTCTGTGGCAATGATTCTAATTTCGAAAGATTATCGAGTCAAAAATCGTTTTTCGGAAAATAACGTTTTACGGTTTTTATCGAATTTTATATGTGATTGTATTAACTGAGATTGTACTGGTATACTGCTGGAATGTTTGATTGTTTTGTTGGAAATTGGATTGGGTTTCGATTGGAAGGGATCGGAGAAGCGAAACGGAACGAAACGAACAAATAACGAATCTGCTACAGACAGCACGGGTCGTGCTAGACTTTCTGTTTGAACTGAAACGTGGAATTTCAGTCTAGCACGGCTCGTGCAAGCTCTGGCACGGGTCGTGCGATTATATCGAATATAGAGGTCGGCCCAATGCAGGTGTGATATATAGATTATATCAAGTCGGGTGACGACCCAACGATTAGCATACTAGGAAGGGGAGGTCATGAGCCCTCACCCTAGGCCCTGGAAACGTTATGGAATAGATACTAACGGGGGTTCATTGAGATTGTGGTTGTGTGCACGGTCGATGTTATGCTACGATAAGTATACGATTCATCGGGATTGTGGTTGTGTGCACGGTCGGTGTTTCGATTGGAAAGCTTGTAATGGTAAAGTAACTTACAAGGCTTAAAAATAAATGAATAGCACATTAAATGCCGAGATTGCGGCTGTTGCACGGTCGGCGATGGGCTACAATTTTATGGGCAAGTGGTTTATAAATTAAACTATGTTGCAACGGTTTTATAATTGAACCGAGTGATGTGAGGGGTTACTGTAGAACTCACTGAGATATGTTATCTCACCCTATCATATGTTGTTGTTTTTACAGAGCACGGGAAATAAGGATAGCAGGCGGCATGGTCAGTTGTCATGCTCGAGGAGAAGTTGGAGATTTAGTCTTTCATCATTGTTTTTGATTCCGATGTTGTCTCTGTATTCGGTCTTGTGACTCGAATTTGATTAACAATGTGTAAGAGTTTCCGCTGTTTCTTGCAACGATGTTTATCTAAGCAGGAATTTTTATACTCTAATGTAAACCAAAATGTATGATTAGGTATCTCTTTGTATTTCTTTGTTTTAGAAATACTGGGGTGTTACAAAATCAAGCTTAGGAAGGGTTAGGGTTTGAGAATCAAAAATTGGGGTTTTATGTTTGAAGCTAAATTGGAGGTTGAAGATGATGAATAGTGACTTGGAGAGGTATTATGGTTGATTGGGAGTTCTTATGGTAAGTGCAAGCTTTGGGACCGGATTTGGGTGTCGTCGGAGCGTAGACGTTGATGCGGGGATCGTTTGTAACATCCCCAAAATAATTAACAAGATTATTTGGATGTTACCCCCAATTCCTTTATTTTAGTACTTGATTGATAAATTTATTGAGTGCTAAAATTTATTATCGGTTGTCATAGGATCGTTAACCGGATAATACGAAACAAAGACGATTTAGAAACGAAATTAGAGATTAAGGGCAATGTGGTCATTTGACCACATTACCACTTAATATATAAGAAAAGGAAGAAAAGAGAATTAAGAAAGAAAGAAAGGAAACGTGAAACAGAGAAGAGGAAGAGAACAGGAAAAGAAGAGGAAAGAAGAAAGGAGAAAGAAGAAGAAGAAGTGGAACCCAAGCCCCAAGCTCATCATCATCTCCCTCCATTTTTGTTTCCCAAGAGCTAGGTAAGCTTCTCACCCATTTTTCCCCTTTTGTGGATTTTGAATCTTGAGGGTTTTGAGAGATGATTTTGGTGTTTGAGATGATTTTGATGGTTTACACATGATTAGAAGCGGACCCAAGGAAGATTGAACGCGGATTGAAGCTCGATTCGGAGTTGGAAGCGAATTGGTGATTCTAGGGTTTGTTTGGGGTTTTGAGATTTCGGTGATTTCGGATTCAACCATTTCTCTCGCGTCAAGGGTGAGTTTTACTCACGTTTAGGTTTATTTCGTTTTGAAAATGAATTTTGTGTTGATTGGTTTCGAAAGCTTTTGAGTCGAAAACCGTTATTTTGAAATATATCGTATTTTGACAAAATTCGAATATGTTGAGTTTTTGATTGATTTGATTGATTGTGTGATGTTGATTGAATCTGTTTTATGACTGTTTGAACTGTTTTTAATCGAAACAAGAATCGGAATTGAGCGGAATAACGGATTTCGCGAGAAACCGCAAAATTTGCACTTCACAGCAGACCGTCGCGTCGCGACCCTTCCTGAAATTTTGACAGTTTTCGTTTCTGTCACGTTTCGCGTCGCGACGGAATCTGTTCGCGTCGCGACGCTTTGTAGTTTTTCAGCAAAAGTCACTGATTTTGTTTTCGGGATAACTTTTAATCCAGGAACCCGATTGAGGTGTTCTCAGGTGCGTTTGAAAGCTTATTGAAAGGCCTAACTAAATATACAATTTCATTTGTATAATGGACTGTTTTTGAAGTTATAAATTGTTTCGAGAAGCCATGAAATGGTATACGAGAGCGAACGTGTATTATGTTTATTATATGGAACTAAATGTTCAATTAACGGTCTAATGTAAATGAACTAAATGTTCAAGTGAAAGTAGATATATATATATATATATATATATATATATATATATATATATATATATATAATATATCGAGTGTGGGTGACGACCCATGAGATTAACATACTAGGCAGGGAAGTCATGATCCTTAAACCTAGGCCCGTATACCACTAGGGAAAGTACTATTGGTAAGGGGGTTCACTGGGATTTAGCACAGGATTGCAGTCGGTGTTATGTTGAAAGTTTTGTTGTACGATACACCGGGATTGAGCACTGGATTGCAGTAGGTGTCGTACTGAGTTATAACACGGTTCACCGGGATTTATCACTGGATTGCAGTCGGTGTCATGTTGAAATAAAATGCATGTGGTCATAAATTAAACCACGAATGAAAGAGAGTCCTATAATACGGATCACCGAGATTTAGCACGGGATTGCAGTCGGTGGCGTGTTAAGTTAAATAGGATTCATAATTGAACCGAGAGCATTGTTAGGGGTCTCTCGGTAGAACTCACTGAGATTGTATCTCACTGTTTATATGTTGTTGATTTACAGAGAAACAAGGAAAGAGGAGATCACAGAGGCATGAGTAGGTTTATGCTCGGGGAGTTGCCGAAGACATAGCTTTTATGATTTACCTTATGTTTCCTTTGCTATCTTGTATCACGACAATATGGCTTTAACTGTTGTAAAAGTTATGTACTTATTTCCGCGCTTTCTTGTATGATATTGAACACTAAATGTAGCTAATGTTGATGGTCAGGGAACCGTTGTGGTTTTAACTATGTTTAAAACTGTTTTGGTATTATTCAGCGAAAATTTTATAGTGGTATTTGTCATACCCCAATTTTGTCCGGCTTAGGTCAAAACCCTAATTTTCCCCAAAAAATAAATAAATAAGAGAAAAGAGCATCATGCATTGCATTTAGGGTTATAGAAGTCATTTCAAAGTTTCTAAAATCATTTTTGGAGTTGGAATGTACTTTTGGACAATTTAGGGTTTTTCAGTGCAAAAGGGTGTTTTAGTCGTTTCGCAAATAAGGGATGTTTTCTCAGAACAAGCCACTTAACATGCATCCCAAGGTCTTAGAGGTCGTTCCTAGGGGGAAAAGTCATTTTTAAAGTGAAAATGTGCTTTGGGCAAAAACTAGGGTTTTTAGGGATTTCACGCTAAAAGCGGTTTTTCGTCCCAAATCACCGAACCATCACCAAAGGATTATTTGAGGAAGATTTGTGCTTAGTTGTGATTTTTTTTTGTGCGCATAAATATTAAGTCACCTAGCATAAAACTCAATTTTCGAATAAAAGGGCAAAATGGTCATTTTCGCTAGAGTGGGGCCCAAAATCAATTTTGGGAATGGTGTTGTCATGGAATTTTGGGCCCAATGATTGAATCCTAGGATGAGCCCAAAATAGAAAAAAGAATCTTCATGGAATAAAAGAATAATCATAAAAAGAAAAATCAAAAAGAATGAAAATAAGGTAGTGTCCTCAATAAGACAAAAAGTACTATTTTGTGCAAGCTTGCATTTTTTTTTCTTTCCCTCCTCTCCTCATGATGCTGGACGAACAGCAATGCCCTTCCCATTCCCTTCACATTTGTGTTTCTTCAACACCCTCAATCCATGTGATGATGCATCTCCACCCTCCATTCAAATTTAAAGTCTAATCCTAGTGCACCTCTCAAAGCCAATGACTAAAATACCCTCTAACTTGGTGACCAAGTTCAAATTAATTTTATTTATTAATATTCAGCTGAATGTTAATTGATTTAATTGGTTACCATTTTACCCCAAAGCTCACTCCCACCCTATAAATACCCTTTCATTTTCCACACATCACAACTTTTTTTTGCTCATTCATTCTCTCACTTGAAATCAACATAATTCCCCTCCTCTCCTCCCTCTCTCATCAGGCCGTAGCCCCCCCCCCCCCCCTCACTCTCCTCTCTTCCATTGTTTTGTTTCCATCACCCAAACACCACCAAATCACTTCAAATCCACTCCTCCTCCATAGATCTTCCTCCTTTCACCATCCATTTCATATCCTCCTCATCAAGCACTTGGGTATTTGGGAATTTGCGTGGGGTTCTTGGACCATTTCTTGAAGACTTTAGTTGATTTGTTTACTTGTTCTTCATTTCCTACTTCTATTAGCTTGGATCCAAGGTAAATCCCTAAAACTCTTGCATCAACTCTCACATTTTTGCATTAAAACCCATTTTTCTTTTCATCACATTTTTGCATCTTCATCTTTAAAATGTAGTTGTTGTTGTTGTTGGGGTGAGAGTTGGCATCTCACCCTTGAATAAATTGTGTTTTTGTGATTTTCATCTTGTTCCTTGCATTTAGTGAAAGTAAATGATATTTTAAGCCTTATATATGTTTCGCACCCCTTGGTCTTGACATGATTTTATTGTTCCTCTTAGCTTGTTGATGTTTAATACTTATTATTAGCATTTGGTTTTGTTGTTAAATGTCTATTTTATCTATGCTTTAATGTTAATTTGGTAAAGTGACTAGACACTTATGCATTGAGCATTGATAACGAGTGTCAAGGATTACCAAATACTTTTAACTTGTGCCTAATGCCTAAAATCCGAACCAAGCTTTTGCAATGTTTCCTTAAGTGCCTTTCTTGGCAACTTATTTGGTTGTTTTTGATCTCATATATTCATGCCATTAATTGTTGATGACTCAATGTCATTCTTGTGTACAATTGTTGTAAATGGAAATGCTTATGCTTGTGCTCCCATTATTGATTATTTTGCTTGCAAATTGGTAAGTATCGCATTTTGGTTTTGACTTGAAAGTTGATTGAAGATTCTACTTTCTTTTCTTTTGTGGCCAAAGCCACCCTCGAATTCTCTTCCTCTCCCCTCTAATCAATCCTTTTTCAAATGATATTCCAAAATCCAACGCTCCGCTAATTTTCTTCACAAATTAATCAATTTCTTTTTAGATCAATAATCAACCTTTTGGAAAACTCATAAGGAGGCAAGTAGGACGTACGGCCGATGTTGTCTAACGTCCTAAGATCGGAGTTGTACAACTCAAACATCTTTGGATACTTATGAGAATTAAAACAAATAATTAACAACTTCAACCCTTTTCAAAAATGAGTGACGAACCGATTCGGATGTACGTTCGACATTGGTTAGAGTCTTAGGATTAGCGAGTTGTGCAGCTCGTGCGAGCCTAAGATACTTGCTCGAACAAAAACTACCAATCTCACAGCAAATCTTTTTTTTTAAGTAACTCAAATCACTTTTCGATAAGTAGGGGGCACGTCGCCTGTACGGGCGGGGATGTCTATGTTTTAGGGTTAGTGGACTGTACAGTTCAGACCCGAGAACCCCTGCAATAAAACACACCAACACACCCAAAGTTTCTCGACCCAGGAGAACTACGTAGCTTTGATTTCCTCATTGCATCTGAGGATACGTAGGAGCGGGCCACGTCCCGTCAAGCACCCTTTTCAAAAAATACCAAAAAAAATCTTTCTTTTCCCCGTCTTCTTTCCAAACGCTTTTCTCAAATAAAAAAGAAAAACGAAAAGAAATAGAACATCGTTTCAAATCAAACTTTGTCGAAACCAAACATCAAATTAATGGTTCCCTTTCGGTAGAAAGGAGATGCGGGGTGCTTATACCTTCCCCGTGTCTAACCGACCCCCGAACCTACATCTCCTGATTTCGAAAAGACCACCCGCCTTGTATAAAGAGACATTTTTTCAATGTTTTCGTCTAAAAACTAAAATATTGATGGCGGCTTCATTTATCTTCCACGTTGTACATCGAGAAATCCAAACCGGATATTTCAGGGTGCAACAGCTGGCGACTTCACTGGGGACCTTTTTTTTTTTAAAAAAAAAAGACGAGGGTCAAGCCTAATTAACTTGATGTGTGGTTTAAAATTGTTCGATTTGAGTGATTGTTCTATTTCCCTCTTTTCTTCTTCTTCTTTCTTTTTCTTTCCTCTTCCTCTTTCTTTACCAATTAATGATTGAGCATTCTTTGCATTTTCAATGTGTCGCATTCATGTGCATTTGCCTCTTTCTTCTTCTATGTTTGCTTCTTGTTTCTTCTACTCCTTTCTTTACTTATGTTCATGCATTCCTCCAATCCCCATTATCCCTTCTTCTTTGCTCCCTTTCTTCAAAGGTAAGCTCATGCATCATTTCCCCCCCCCCCCATCTTATTATGTCCCCTTCTTCTTCGCTCCCTTTCTTTGGTAAGTTCATGTATTCCCCCTTTCTATCATGATCCCCTCTTCTTGGCTCCCTTTCTATCAGATGATTGTTAGTACCCTAGGTTGTTTTCTTGCTTATATTGAAATGATATATGCAAAACCCTAGGGTAGATGATTTTCTTTGGCTGGACTGTTTCTGGATTTTCTTTGCAGGTGGGGGGTATGTTTGGCATTGTGCTCCTACACACACGTTGCACTCCCTTTGTTTTATTTCTTGGTGAGACAGCCCTATACCCGGGCTAGAGTATATCTTAGGCTAGAACGAAGTCATTAGTGATTGCTCACTGGACGTACGTCTTGTTGTGTGATTGCTAAGACTTCACCTAGAGTTTGGTTTTGTTTGATGACATCATCACTTGGACGTACGGCCTTGTGATCGGTGCTCTCAGATGAGGTCATTGGCTCTAGGAACCTTATCTAGGGCCCTTTTAGTGCTATCCTTGAAGTGTGAACCCCTAAAAATAGCTTTAGATCCTGTCGCTAAAAAACACTGTAGGACACAAAGGAGCTGCATACCCCCGCATCCAAACTTTTTGAAAAAATCAAGTGAATATATTTTTCCAGAAATATGAAGTTTCGGCTTTTGAAAATCATATGTTGTAAATAATTTTCTTTCCATCATCCTCATTATACATTCATGCATTCATTTCGCATGCATTCTCACCAGTGCCGGGGAATTGTAGGTACCAGTGAAAAATGGATCAGAATTTGAAAAGAACCCTCAAGTGGAATTTCAAGCAATAGGATGTCCAAAGTTTGGTTAAGCTCGGCAATCAGTTTCCCTCTTGGCGAAAAGAGGCTTTTCAGAGTATGTATGGTAATCTCCTAGACTTGTTGGAGGTGAATGTCCAGACTGAGGCTCTCACTACTTTGGCTCAGTACTTTCATGAGTACCGTTGCTTCACTTTTCAAGATTATCAGTTGGTCCCAACCTTGGAAGAGTTTCAGAAGATTTTGGGTTTTCCTGCTGCAAGCTGTAAACCATATTCTTATGTGGAGAAATACTCCATAGCCAAAGCTTTAGCTGGTATTCTTCAAGCCAAAGAAGAAATCTTGGTCAAAAATGTGGAAGTCAAGGGTCAAAAGCAAGGTTTGACCAGAAAATTCTTAGAAGCTGAAGCTGATGTCCTACTTGCCAAGAAAGAATGGAAGACTCTCTCTGATGTACTCGCTCTTCTTATTTATGGAATTGTCCTGTTTCCATGTGTGGAGAACTTTGTTGATGCCGCAGCTATTGATGTGCTCCTCGCATTCAAAAAGCGGGAACAAGATCCTACCTCTGTTATCTTAGCTGACCTGTATTACTCTCTCGTTGATCGTCACTCTAAGGGAGGCGGAATGGTTATGTGTTGTATGCCAGTTCTGTACCGATGGTTTGTCTCGCATGTGTTCAGAGGGCACATTGAAGAAAAAGGGAAGAATGAGTGGAAGCAGTTCATTGCAAATCTCAAGGGAAGTGATATCCAATGGTGCACTCTGGCCCGCGATGTGTCAGAATTTATCTCTCAGCTTAGCGGTTTTCCAAATGTTCCTCTTGTTGGCACCAGAGGGTGTATCACTTACAACCCAGCTCTTGCATTGAGGCAGTTGGGTTATTCGATGACAAGTCCACCTCCGGATGAATCTCTGACTGGTTTTGTGCTGCATGGTAGAGGCTCTGAAAATTTGAGTTTGTTGAGAAGGATTGTCCGGGCTTGGGACAGACCAGTAAGGAAGGGGCGTGCTGAGTTGGGTCGCAGAGACACAAGTGTAGGCGAAGGCTATCTTCAGTGGGTCCAGCTCCGGGTGTAGACGGTTAAGCTCCCATTTAGAGTTGCTCCTCAGATTGAGGCTGAGATTCCTCCACCTGCTCCCGTCCTTAATGAGGAGGTTGAGGAACTCAGAGCTGCCTTATCCCAGTCCCAGTAAGAGAAGCTAGAGTTGCGGGCCCAGTTGGAAAAGCTACTTCAAGAGAAGAAGAGCTTAGAGCAAGAGAATGAACACAAAGAGAAATGCCTTGCTGACTGTAAGGAGAAAATTGCTGCTAGTAATCAGAAACTTCTCGATGTGCAAGGTGGTCTCAAGAGTGCTACAAGCGAGATCAAAGCCCGAAACTTGGAAAGAGATAGAGCGCTTGGTGATGCCCGTGCGTGGAAGGCTCAGTTGAGTGCATCCAAAGACTTAGAAAGAAGCTTGAGGAGCCAATTGAGGGAGGCAAAAGCGCAGCTGAAAGCCCTCACTGCTGATTATGAGAAAAGACTCCGGGATGAGATGCAAGCCAGGGATTTGTTGCAAGAGAGGCTTGAGGATTGCAAGGCAATGTTTCATGGAGAGCTCGTGAGGTCCACAACATTGGAGGACCACGTAAGGCACCAGAATGATTTACTAGAGAGGTTCAGGGCTGAGATGACCTATTTGATGGAAGATCACCGAAGGTTGGATGATCATTGCCAGATCTTGCAAGAGAAGTATGCACGCTTTTCCAAGTTGTGTTATGACGCTGTTACAGGCCTTCCTAGGCGTTTGAGAGATGCTGAGCTTGCTGTGGACGTGCGCACCACTCCAGCGGAGGTTCAGGGCTTCATCGAGTATGTCAAGGTTTTGATTCAAGAGATGAGGGGTCGGGCAGATCGTCCTTCAACTTCAAGAAAGAGAAAGAGGAACCAATGCAGGGACTTGGCTGTTGTTTGAAATTCTAGTTATTGTAATTTCCTTTTTAATGCTTTAAGAACTCTTTATGATGTACTCTTGTCCTTTCATTATGAATGAATAAAAGAATTGTATGTTTCAGTTCAGATAAATGTGTACGGTTCATTTCATATTCTCGATCCTTGTTGTTTGTCAAAATGAAATACGCAATTTCCCTGGCACTACGTGAGAGAAACGCATCCGCATCTCATACACATACATGTATATTTATGCATTGCATTCATTTATGCATTCATTCTCGAACTTATGAAAATGTTCCGCAAACAGAAAAGAAAGGCACGCTGGTTCGTTTCCACCGCTACAACACGCGCCTTCAAGAAAGATTAATGGCGAGTATTCCAGAGGATCTACAGTTCGAGAATGAGAATCATGGGAATCCGGGCGACCCAGTTATAACGATACTCAACCCTGAGCAGCTGACTCGGGAGAATCAGGTCTTGAGAGATAAGGTGGGCGCTATGGAGGCCCAGATGGCTGAGGTAACGAATATGCTGCAAACTCTGAGAAGTGGGGCCGCTGCTGGGGCCGCCGCAGTCGTAAATCCAGAAGGGGTCGTTACCTTTGTTTCTCCTCCTACATCAGCTGAAGCTATAGCTGTTCATCCTCCTCCCAGGCCAGAAGTTGGTGGTTCTCCGGGGACAAGCGGTCAGAGACAACCAAATGCACAAATATATCCATGGGGGATGCCCATGAATTATACACCATCCACTGCTGAAGCCATTCCTGTGGTGACAAGCCAGGCTGTTGTGTTTACTTCCAGTGGAACTGCGGGTGTGCCACTAATTCACATCCCTAGTCCCAGTATGATTCCTCCGGGAGGTTCTCCTACTCCTGCTCCGGAGGTTGCTGTGAATCCTCCAAATGCTGCTTATCAAATGGGAAACCCCGCTCAATATGGGGGTTATTATTTCAGTCCAGGGAGCTATCCTCGGGGCCAGATGGTTGAAAGTTCACAACCAAGGGACAGATATCACTTGCTAGAAGAACGGTTGAGAGCAATGGAAGGGTCAGGTACAGGGGCTAAAGATGCACGGGACTTGTGTCTTGTCCCAGGTGTTGTTATACCTCCCAAATTCAAGGCGCCATATTTTGACAAATACCGCGGCACTGGCTGTCCCTCCAGCCATCTAACGATGTATGTCAGAAAGATGGCAGCTTATGCCCATGATGATAAGGTGCTGATCCATTTCTTTCAGAACAGTCTGACCGGAGCGTCTCTAGACTGGTATATGCAACTGCAATCCTCCGACATCCATAGTTGGAAGGATCTCTCAAAGGCATTTCTTAAACAATATCAGTACAATATGGATCTGGCACCTGACAGATCTCAACTACAACTCATGAGCAAAGGTGACAGGGAATCATTTAAAGAATATGCCCAGAAGTGGGGAAGTGTAGCAGCCCAAGTGAAGCCACCATTGACGGAAAAGGAAATGGTATATATGTTCATGGAAACTCTCCCAGGAATATACTATGATCGATTGGTGGGTAGTGTCTCTTCTAGCTTCTCTGATATGGTGATCATTGGGGAACGTCTGGAACATGGATTGCGTAGTGGGAAAATTGCCGGAGGCTTTGGCAATTCTGGTGGGCAGAAGAAACCTTTTTCAAATTTCCCTAAGAAGAAAGAGGGAGAGACAAATGTCATTACAGCAGGGGGAGGTCCATCCTTCAACGCTCCACCGCAGAAAGTTCCGTTCTCTGTTCCAGCTCAGCCGCCGCAGAATAATCCAAGTCACAGGACTCAGAATCACCAAGAAAGGAAACGTACCAGTTTTGATCCAATTCCCATCACTTATACTGAGCTGTTTAATCATCTCATTGCAAAGAATCTAGTCAAGACTCGCCCTATGAGGACTGTGCAACCACCCTTCCCCAGAGGATATAATGCTGACGCCACATGTATTTTCCATAATGGAGGGGTCGGTCATACGGTGGAAGATTGCTATGCGTTCAAGTTTATAGTTCAGGACCTAATTGATGCCAATTGGCTATCTTTTAAACCGAACAATCCGAGCACGACAACTAATCCCTTGCCAGGTCATGGGGCACCGTGTGCCAATGCTATAGAAGATTCTGGGAGCCAGATCATGATAAAGAACGTTGAGAGTATCAAGACTCCTTTGGAAGACATACATGCTGAGTTATGTCGCTGTGGGGTAATTCAGAAAGGTTGTGTGTGTGCTGACCCTGCGTGTGCAGGTGCTTGTGAGGATTTTAAGTCTGTTTTGCAAGATTTGATGGACTGTTATGTGGTTCGGTTGGAAGTAGTTGAGAAAGAAGAAAGTGTGCTAATGCAGCAGTTCAATGATGGCAAAGAGGCCAGAAAGCCAATTGAGATACTGTATAATTCGAAACCGGTCCAAGCCAAACCACAGCCATTGGTTATTGAAATCCCAGCTCCATTTCCTTATGAGAAAGACAGCGCCGTACCGTGGAAGTACAACACCTTACCTTCAGTAGGGGTTTCTCCAAGCACCACTGTTACAAATATAACTGGGTCAAGCGGAATGACAAGGAGCGGTCGGATGTATGCTCCTGAGTTTGGTCGAATTGAGTCCTCCAAGGAAGCCGAAGATAGAGCCCGTAAGGGTAAAGAAAAGGAGGCAGAGAATATTCAGAAGAAGAAAGCGGCAGAGCCTGAAACAGATGAATTTCTCAAGATTGTGAGACAGAGTGATTATAAAGTGGTCGATCAGATGAACCAAACTCCGGCCAAGATTTCGATGCTGTCTTTGTTGATGAGTTCAGAAGCGCATAGAACTGCTCTCATGAAAGTGCTGAATGAAGCACATGTTCCTCAGAATATCTCTGTTGGCCAATTTGATGAAGTAGTTGGGAATATTGTAGCTGCCAACCATCTGACCTTCACTGATGAAGAGCTTCCCCCAAAGGGAAAGAAACACAATCAAGCTTTGCACATCTCAGTCAAATGCGGAGATTTCGTGTTGGCGCGGGTATTAATTGACAACGGTTCTTCTTTGAATGTGATGCCCCAGGCAACTGTAAGCAAACTGGATGTTGATTGTTCCTTTATGAAGCCAAGCTCAACTCTGGTGAGGGCGTTCGATGGGTCAAAGAAAGAAGTGATAGGGGAGATGGAATTCCCCATTCAAATAGGACCAGAAACTTTTTATATCAATTTTCAAGTCATGGACATATCCTCCTCATACAGTTGTTTACTCGGGAGGCCATGGATCCATATGGCTGGGGCTATTCCTTCATCTCTACACCAGAGGGTTAAGTTCGTGGTTAATGACAAAATTGTGGTGGTGTATGGAGAAGAAGAGATGCTAGTTAACAAGTCTTCTCCGTTCCCTTATGTGGAAGCAGCTGAAGAGTCTTTGGAGACTTCTTTCCAATCTCTTGAAATTGCCAATGCTGTGCTTGGTGGATGTGGATCGTCATCGCCCGTGATAAAGCTGTCAAAGAGTGGAGAGATGGTCGCGAGAATTATGATGGACCAAGGTTATCAGCTAGGACGCGGTCTTGGAAACGTAGGACAAGGAATTCTTGCCCCAGTGCAGCTGAAAGAGAACAAGGGTCGTTGTGGTTTGGGATACTGCCCTAATGAAGGGGAGAAAAGGAAGTTGTCTGAAGAGAGAAGAGATGAAAGATTGGCCAAGCTGAGAGGTCAAGACCCCTGGTCCAAAAGGATTCCCATTTGTGATATCAGACAGAGCTTTACCAGTGCCGGATTGTTGGATCCTAACCGCATTGCTGCCATCGAGGATGGATCTGAGGGGGGTGGGACCAGTTTAGTTCGCCGTTGCCATGCTGAGGAGAAGCTCAAAAATTGGGAAGCTGTGGACTTGCCCATCGCTTTTATTTCAAAGTAATGATTGTAGTGCAACCCTGTGGCTCTGCCCAAGGCCATAGGACAAGTTGCTAGGGGCAAACATGTTTTTATTTTCAGAGTTATCATCATTAAATAAAAACGTTTGTTTTGAATTTTCAATCAATAAAAATCCATTTCTCTTCATTTCATGCGTCTTTTTATTGCTTTGTTATTGCTTGTTTGCTTGTTCCGCTTTTCATTCTGCTTTTGCGCCTCGGCAAAATGCAGACATACAGCAATCGTCTCTAAGAACAACAGTGCTAGCACTCCAAACTTTGACTTTGATCATCCAGTTAACCAAGCCAAGGGGGATGTTGATGAAAACTGGGAAGCTCCTCCAGAATTGATGAGATTAATAGAACGGGAAGAGAAGGTTATTCAACCTCATGGGGAGTCGATTGAGATCATCAACCTGGGTACAGAAGAGGATAGAAGAGAGGTTAAGGTCGGTACCGCCATGGAAGAGAGTGAACGCAAAAGACTAATCCAACTCTTGCATGATTACGCTGATGTCTTTGCGTGGTCGTACAAAGATATGCCAGGGCTAGACACCGACATTGTTGAACACAGGTTGCCAGTGAAGCCGGAGTGCCCGCCAGTCAAGCAGAAATTGAGAAGAATGAAACCAGAGATGTCACTGAAGATACGGGATGAGGTAAACAAACAGTTTGATGCCGGGTTGATAGCGGTTGCGAAGTATCCACAGTGGGTAGCCAACATCGTCCCTGTTCCGAAAAAAGACGGCAAGGTCAGAATGTGCGTCGACTACAGAGATCTGAACAGAGCTAGTCCCAAGGATGATTTCCCTCTGCCTCATATTGACATTCTGGTAGACAGCACGGCCCAACACTCATTGTTCTCCTTCATGGACGGGTATTCAGGGTACAATCAGATAAAGATGGCTCCGGAAGATATGGAGAAAACCACCTTCATAACTCTCTGGGGCACATTCTGCTATAAAGTGATGCCTTTTGGACTCAAGAATGCCGGCGCGACTTTTCAAAGGGCAATGGTGACATTATTCCACGATATGATGCACAAAGAAATTGAGGTGTATGTAGATGATATGATTGCAAAGTCCAAGACTGATGAAGGACACATTGTCAACCTGCAAAAGCTCTTTGAACGTCTACGAAAGTTCAAACTCAGACTAAACCCAGCAAAATGTACCTTCGGTGTCAGATCCGGAAAATTACTGGGATTTATCGTCAGTCAGAAGGGGATAGAAGTTGATCCAGACAAAGTTAAAGCAATCCTCGAAATGCTAGTGCCAAAGACTGAAAAAGAGGTCTGTGGGTTCCTTGGGAGATTGAACTACATCTCAAGATTCATATCCCAATTGACCGCCACTTGCGAGCCTCTCTTCAAGCTGTTGTGCAAGAACCAGAAAGCAGAGTGGAATGATGATTGCCAAAGAGCCTTTGAAAGAATTAAGGACTATCTGCAGAATCCGCCAATTTTGATGCCGCCGGTGTCCAGCAGACCGCTTATCCTGTATCTAACTGTGTTGAATAGTTCAATGGGGTGTGTACTGGGGCAACATGATGAATCGGGAAAGAAAGAGCATGCTATATACTACTTGAGTAAAAAGTTCACTGATTGCGAGACGAGATACTCAATGCTTGAAAAGACTTGTTGTGCCTTAGCCTGGGCCGCCCATCGCTTAAGGCAGTACATGCTGAGTCATACAACCTGGTTGGTATCTAAAATGGATCCAATCAAGTACATTTTTGAAAAGCCAGCCCTCATAGGACGGATCGCTCGGTGGCAGATGTTATTATCAGAGTATTATATCCTATATGTCACACAGAAAGCAGTCAAGGGCAGTGCACTTACTGAGTATTTAGCATGTCAGCCAATTCAAGATTATCAGTCGATGCAGTATGATTTTCCCGATGAGGACATCATGGCGCTGTTTGATGAAGGGAAGTCTCAAGAAAATGAAAGGTGGAGGATGATATTTGACGGTGCATCCAATGTGTGGGGACACGGAGCGGGGGCAGTGTTAATCTCCCCTGATAACCGCTTTGTTCCAGTCACTGCCAGGTTGAGCTTTTATGTCACTAATAACATCGCAGAATATGAAGCATGCATACTGGGTATTCAGGCAGCCCTAGAATGGAAAGTTAAAAGGCTTGATGTGTATGGCGATTCGGCTTTGGTCGTTCATCAGGTGAAAGGCGATTGGGAGACCAGAGATCCCAAGTTGATCCCTTATTGCAATTATGTCCAAGAGTTGATGGGATCTTTTGATGAGATCACTTTCCAGCATATTCCCCGAGGCGAAAATCAGTTGGCCGATGCATTGGCAACTTTGTCATCAATGTTCAACATTAATTGCGACAGGAATCTGACTCATATCAGAATTCAACATCGGGGTTGCCCGGCATACTGCACTGCAATTGAAGAAGAGCCTGATAACAAGCTGTGGTATCATGATATCAAACAGTACATCACTAAAAGAGAATACCCACCCGGGGCATCAGAGAATGACAAAAGAACTCTCAGAAGATTGTCAAGGAGTTTCTTTCTGAGTGGTGAAGTTCTTTATAAAAGGAATTATGATATGGTCCTCCTGAGGTGTGTAGCAGAGGAGGAAGCAGCAAAGATTATGAGAGAGGTCCATGAAGGTTCATTCGGGGACCATTCCAATGGGCACACCATGGCAAGAAAGATCTTGAGAGCGGGCTATTATTGGTCGCGAATGGAGTCCGATTGCTACAGCTTTGTGCGCAAGTGCCACAAATGTCAGATTTACGCCGACCACATTCATGTACCGCCTTCTAAGTTGAATGTCTTGATCGCGTCTTGGCCATTCTCAATGTGGGGCATGGATGTCATTGGTCCTATAGAGCCTAAAGCGTCAAACGGGCATCGTTTCATTCTGGTCGCAATCGATTACTTCACCAAGTGGGTTGAGGCCGCTTCTCACTCCAGTATCACTAGCACTGTGGTTGCAAAGTTTGTGAAGAAAGATCTGATTTTCCGCTATGGGCTTCCAGACAAGATCATTACTGATAATGGCAGCAACTTGAACAGCAAAATGATGAAAGACCTGTGCACAGAGTTCAAGATTCAGCATCACAATTCCTCACCTTATAGGCCCAAGATGAATGGGGCAGTTGAAGCGGCCAATAAGAACATCAAGAAGATAGTGCAGAAAATGGTGGTGACTGTTGTGCGAAAAGGTGATGTGCAAGTATACACAATCGCAACAAGTAATATATTGATAAGTAAAGTTCGTTCCCACAGGGATTGGAATTAATCTATGAAGTTTAAGTGATTAGAATCTTAGTGAAAAGAATTAAGTAACAAGTGGAGGTAAAAAGTTGTAACATTATAAGTTGTGATAAAACAGTATTAAGTTTGCAATAATTAAAAGTGAGTTGGATAGCTCAATAGTTATGTAAGTCCCCAAGAGTAATGTTAGATAATATTAGACGCTGTAGCGTTAAGCGCTGTAGCGCTTCAGAATCCTTAGACGATGTAGCGCCTTGGTGGCGTGCCTTTCAGTCACTTTCGTCAGGGCTATGTTACAAGACTCCTATGTCTAGGCTCTAAATAAGTTTTACCCCTATATATTAAGCTCCTACAACATTTGCCTTATGAACTACTACTCCCCTATGTCTAGAGTTAAGTAGTGCTTCCTTTAAATGTCTTTAAAGGGTTTTCATTCATATCATTCCTTGAGTTCTCTTTGTGAACCATGTCTGTACCCACAAAGTTACCTTGTTTTAGTTGATCATTCCCAAACCAAGATTGAAAGTATTATGACACAAGGAATAAAACACAAACATCATAATATTATACAAAAGTTACTCAAGGTTCATTACATATCAAGAACAATCCAACTTCAACAAAGTTAGCTCATCACAAGTTCCATCAACATAATACAACTAGAGAGTATGTATTACCGTATGAAGACAAGAGAAGAGTGGTTGCAAAAGATGCACTCCAATGTTCCCAAGTAGTATACAAGAGATGAAGTTGATGCGTGAGCAAAACCTTGAATGAGAACTTAGAAAACTATGCTAAAAAATAAAAGCTCAAAAGTGTGTATCAATGGAGAATAGCTACTACGTATGTATGTAGTTCTTCTTTTTAGTTACCACACTTGTCTACGTATATTGCCTATTGGTGAAGCAATCTTAATTAATCTAATTAATATCTAAGTCTTAATAAAATAATAATATTACATGATGATTATTAGACTTAGATATTATCCTTAAAGCACTTTTACAAAAAGTGGTAATGATGGAATACAACAACTATCACATGGGTTCCATTTAGGAGGCGCCAAGTGTAATTTAGCATTCACTTGAAAGTCAACAATTCCAGCTGAAAGGAAGAGATAAGGGTGGTGACTCATCATGTCCTCAAGTGGCCACACAAATATCTCAATGGTCAGCCGTCATATAACGCTGTAGCGTTTCCTTGATAGCACACGCTGCAGCGCTAAAGCAAAACATCAAAAATATTCACAAAGGCATTAACTATGCCCAAGTTTTAAGGAATTGACTTATAACCTATATTTATCCTAGTATTCATATATTCACATATTTAAGTACTAAAATTACTTGAGAAATAAGCATAACTTAAGTATTAGGAGCATAAATAACCTATATAAAATAAGGTTATCACACCCCCAAACTTAAACCATTGCTTGTCCCCAAGTAATGACACTTGAACAAGATAAACTTCTTATATAACTAGCTGCAGCTTTTAAATTAAACAGGATTTATTCAAAAGCTAAATCTTATCATTTTCACACACCATAGTGGTCCACAATTCAAATAGAATCATTACTGCTCAGTTGTGAGTGTGTGATATCAAAGCTCAACTTAGTCCCTAGTTAATTTCAGAATCTCTCTAAGGTTTGGGAAGAATGGATTTCTTTTGGGTTAGGCAAAGAATGTTTTCAAAAAGAAGAGTGGAATAACAATTTCACACAAGATCTGAGGGGCTTCAAAGCACAGCAAAGGGCTTTAATTAGGCATTTTTCAGATTATTGGTCAGTGCATAAACTTTTGGTCTAGTGATCAAACGCTGTAGCGCTTCAAAGTCCGTAGACGCTGTAGCGTTAGATTTTATGATTAAAACTAGATGCTATCTTCATTACTGAGCTCCTTATTTGCATTTTCTTTTTATGCTTTTTGGAACAGCTCAGCAATTTATTTAAGATATTTTGCAACTTTTTTCAAGACCACATTCATTTTTATTTTTCATTTTGCAAAGGCCAATTTTTCATCTTTTGTTCCTAGCCTTAACATAACTGATGCTCCCCCAAACTTAGCTTTTAAAACAACTCTCAATTTTTAATGAAAACTTGACAAACCCTTTGGTTATCCAAAACTTGACTTTATCCTTAGATTATTCCTGGCTGACTAGGTTCTTCACTAAGCTTGGATTTTGTGTAAAAGCACCAACAACATCATTTCATTGTTTACACAATGCTGCCTTACTCAAAAAATTTTATTTATATTTGGCTATATGAATCAGCTTTTGCTTACTAAGAAATTTAAAACATGCAGCTAATCATACTTCCCATTCAAGCATACAAAATATAAAACATGCAACACATGCAAAATATGGCATAATTATACTAAATATTTAAAAACATCATTGTACTTAATTTAAAAGCACTGTTAACCATAGGGTCCTCCCCCAGAAATTAAAATCAGCAGTGTCCTCACTGCTTGCTTGACAAGAAAGGGAGAGGCCTTAGAACAACAACAAAATAAGGTACAAAATACATAACCGGCATAAGAAGCCAACAATTCTTGCCTTATTAGGCCTTCTTGAGCCTCTTACTGGCTCTTGAAGGTGCTAGGGCTCCTTTTTCTGCCTTCTTCTTCTTTGGCTGAGGTGGAGCAGGTTGGTGGCGCTGCAGCGCTTGCTTCCTGAACTGCTGCCGCTGCAGCGTCTGATTCCTGCACTTCTTCTTCCTCTTCTGTTTGCTCTTGCTCCTCTTCTTCCACCTGTTCTTCCAGCACTGGCTCTGTTTCATCATGCATATTTACCAGCTCCTCAGCAGCCTCTTTTTCAGATTCCTCTTCTGTGAGATGCACCTCAGGCAATGGGTCACTAGGTACTACAGACATAGTTGCTGCAGCACCTACTGGCTGATTACCTTCTTCTGGGGTACTCAGCCAGTGTGACACCTGGGTTTCTTCTAGGCTTTATGTACGACTGATAAATTTTCTTCAGCTGCTCAGTGGGTTTTTGTTTTGCTGCTGGCTACTTTGGTTCAGGCTTCTTTGGTGTTACTTGCTTGGCAGGTGTTTTCTTAGGTGTTGGTTTGGTTGGTTGAGGGATGGAGGTGGGGGTTGATGGTGGATTGGTTGTTTTGGCAGGGGGGTTTTTGGTTTCTTTGGGCTTGCTTTTTGGTCATGGTTGGTTAAGAGTTTTGCGTATTTGTTTCTGGGCGTTTTGGGAAATGTTGGTGTGTGTTCGGACGAAGGAAGAAGAAGGAGTGGAAGTTATGAGTGGTGAGTGCAACGGTTGCGAGCAGTTTCTGAGATTAAGGAAAGAGAAAGAGAAAAGAAAATGGTGGCGTGGGGAGTTGTGGATATTAAATTTACGGTTTTGTGAGTGAAGTGGGAGAGAGAAGATGAAACTGTTGATTTGACAATGGCAGGTGAGTAGGTGCACGTTGCTTGTCAGGCTAAGGATGGGGGTGCAGTGCAGTGCCAGCTCATCCTGAGCAGGATCTTTTTATTTTTTTGTTTCACCTCACCCAGTCCTGATTTAAGACAAACGCTACAGCGTCGTTGTTCTAAGCAACCGCTACAGCGTTTATCCTAATTTCCTGCATAGAAAATAAACATAACAATTTTGTTAGAATTCTTGGGGTGCCTCCCAAGAGCGCTTGCTTTTAAAGTCTGCAGCCAGACTTTCTCTTTCAAATTAGAGATCTTTAAGCTCAATTGTGGTTTTGTCCCTTACCACATTTTCACCAAAATATTGTTTAACCCTTTGGCCATTCACTTTGAAGGTGGTATTGGTTGTTACATCATAGAGGTCCACAGCCCCATGGCTATATATTTTCATTAATTGAAAAGGGCCTGACCACCTGGATTTTAACTTTCCAGGAAACAATCTTAACCTGGAGTTGTAAAGCAATACCTGTCCTCCTTCTGTGAGATCTCTTTTTATCAGTTTTTGATCATGCCACACCTTGGTTTTCTCTTTATAGATTGCTGCATTCTCATAGGCAAAAAGCCTAAGGTCTTCCAATTCATTCAATTGCAGCAATCTAGCATCTCCTGCTTTCTTGTAGTCAAAATTGAGTTTTTTTAGAGCCCAATGGGCCTTGTGTTAAAGTTCAATTGGTAGGTGACAGGATTTCCCATAAACCAACCTATAGGGGGACATCCCCAAAGGTGTTTTATAAGCTGTTCTGTAGGCCCATAAAGCATCATCTAGATGTATTGACCATTCTTTCCTTGAAGGCCCTACCATTTTTCCAACATTCTTTTTATTTCTCTATTTGACAATTCAGTTTGACCACTAGTTTGTGGATGATAAGCAGTTGCTATTTTATGTTTGACTCCATATTTAGCCAATAGGGTCTCAATTAGTTTATTACAAAAATGAGATCCCTCATCACTTATGATGGCTCTAGGAGTTCCAAAACGAGTGAAAATGTTTTTCAATAAAAATTTGCTCACAGACCTTGCATCATTGTTGGGTAAAGCAACAGCTTCCACCCATTTTGAAACATAGTCTACTGCTACTAAAATGTATAGGTTTCCATGAGAAGGGGGAAAAGGTCCCATGAAATCCATTCCCCAAACATCAAAGAGTTCAACCTCTAGAATATTTGTTAAAGGCATTTCATGTTTGTTTGAAATATTCCCTGTTCTTTGGCACCTGTTACATTTTTTAACAAAGTCTTGAGCATCTTTGAAAAGTGAAGGCCAAAAGTAGCCAGATTGCAATACCTTTGCAGCAGTTCTAACACCACCAAAATGCCCACCACATGGTGCAGAATGGCAGTGCTGTAGCACTTGCATTTGTTCTTCCTCTGCTAGGCATCTCCTCATTAACTGGTCTTGACATTTCTTGTATAGAAAAGGTTCATCCCAATAATATTGTTTCATTGTGTGGAAGAACCTTCTTCTTTGCTGATAAGTCATCTCAGCAGGTACCACCTTGCTAACCAGAAAGTTTACTATGTCAGCATACCAAGGTGTTGCTGGTTCAGCCGCTACAGCGTCAAGTGTTGTTACATTGACCGCTACAGCGGTTATTGAGTTATCAGTCATTGCCAACAACTGCTCATCTGGAAAGTATTCCTTAATCTCCCCACCTGCTGTACCTGCAATGTCTCTTTCTAATCTAGAAAGATGGTCAGCAACTTGGTTCTCCACTCCCTTTTTGTCCCTTATTTCTAAATCAAATTCTTGGAGTAGGAGAACCCACCTAATTAGCCTAGGCTTTGCATCTTTTTTTGTTATTAAATATTTAATGGCTGAATGGTCTGTGAAGACTATTACCTTGGTGCCAACTAAATATGATCTAAACTTATCAAATGCAAAGACTACAGCTAATAGTTCTTTTTCAGTGACTGTGTAGTTCAATTGAGCTTCTACAAGTGTCTTGCTAGCATAATATATAGAGTGAAAAATTTTATCATACCTTTGCCCAAGGACAGCTCCAATGGCAAAGTCACTAGCATCACACATAAGCTCAAAAGGCTTACTCCAGTCAGGAGCTATAATAACTGGTGCTGTTATTAAAGCTTTTTTTAACTTATCAAAGGCTAATATGCATGGTTCATCAAATATAAAGGGGTTATCATGCTGTAACAGTTGGCACAAAGGTTTGGAGATTTTTGAAAAATCTTTTATGAATCTCGTATAGAATCCAGCATGCCCCAAAAAGCTTCTAATACCTTCGATGTTTGTTGGAGGAGATAGCTTCTCAATGACCTCTATTTTAGCCTTGTCCACTTCCAATCCTTTTTTGGATACCTTATGCCCCAAAACTATACCTTCTTGCACCATAAAATGGCATTTCTCCCAGTTCAGCACAATGTTAGTTTCTTCACATCTAATCAAGATTTCTTCCAAGTTGGATAAGCATAGATGGAATGTTTCTCCAAACACAGAGAAATCATCCATGAAGACTTCCATGGATCTTTCAATGTAATCAGAGAAAATTGCCAACATACACCTTTGAAAAGTGGCAGGTGCATTACACAGGCCAAATGGCATCCTTCTAAAGGCAAAGGTGCCATATGGACAAGTGAAAGTAGTTTTCTGCTGGTCCTCAGGTAATATTGCAATCTGGTTATAACCTGAATAACCATCAAGAAAGCAATAAAATTCTTTACCTGCTAGCCTGTCCAGCATCTGGTCAATGAAAGGTAATGGAAAATGGTCCTTTCTAGTTGCCTTATTCAACCTCCTGTAATCCATGCATATTCTCCAGCCTGTTATCTTTCTGGTTGGAAGCAGCTCATTCATTTCATTTGTTATTACTGTTACCCCTCCCTTCTTTGGCACACACTGCACAGGACTAACCCATGCACTGTCAGAAATAGGGTATACAATACCTGCATCCAACCACTTGATGATTTCCTTCTTCACCACCTCTTTCATAATTGGATTCAACCTCCTCTGCCCCTCAATGTAATTTTTAGAGTCTTCTTCTAACACTATTCTGTGCATACAAATGGTTGGACTGATACCTTTTATGTCTGACATTTGCCAACCAATTGCTTTTTTATGCCGCTGTAGCGTCTGAATCAGATCCTGTTCCTGCTTTTCAGAAAGGTCAGCAGCAATTATAACAGGCAAAGTACTATTGTTACCTAGATAAGCATATTTGAGGTGTGAAGGTAAATCTTTAAGTTCCAGAGTTGGTGGTTGTTCAGTGGAGGGGAGATCCTTTCTTATGTCTGAATTCTCCTGCTCCAAAGATTCATATTTCTTAGCCCAAATTTCTTTGGCTGTCTGTTCCTCCTCTCCTGTAGCTTCTGTATCAGACCATGTATCTCTACTGTTGTTCAGTAATTGCCTCAGATGATCTGTGCTTTTCTGGAAGTGATCTTGAACTACTTTATCAATAACAGACACAAAGGAGCACTCTTCAATATTGGGATCTGGGAATTTCATAGCATTGAGAATGTTGAACTTGACTTCTTGGTCATTGACCCTCATGATCAATTCTCCTCTTTGCACATCTATCAAAGTTCTTCCAGTGGCCAAGAATGGTCTTCCCAATATGATGGGTACTTCTTTATCTGCATCAAAGTCTAAGATTACAAAATCAACAGGAAATACAAATTTGTCTACCTTTATTAGAACATCTTCTAAGATTCCTTCTGGATATGCAAGAGTTCTATCAGCAAGCTGCAGTGTAAGTAAGGTAGGTCTGGCAGTTCCCACTCCTAGCTGAGTGTATATGGACTTAGGCATGAGATTTATGCTGGCTCCCAAATCACATAGGGCACGGCCAGAGTAAAAGTTTCCAATTGAGCATGGTATAGTAAAACTTCCAGGATCCTTTGATTTGGGTGGGAGCTTGTTTTGCATCAACATGCTGCATTCCCCAGTCATTGCCACTGTTTCAAACTCCCCTAGTCTCCTCCTCTTACTAAGTACATCCTTCATAAACTTTGCATAGTTAGGCATTTGTTGGAGAGCCTCCACCAAAGGAACATTAATGTGCAATTGTTTAAGGACTTCTATGAATTTGTTGAATTGCTTGTCTTCATGAGCCTTTCGAAGTCTTTGAGGATATGGAGGATCTGGGTATGTTGGAATAATTTTGGGTGGTGGTGGTGTTCTCTCAACAACAGGCGCTGTAGCGGTAGGTTCAGGCGCTATAGCGCTTGTTGTAGGTTCTTTTTGTTTTTTAGAATTTTTGTTTTTTTCAACATCTGAAACAGTTGAAGATCCTATCAAATCTCTCCCACTCCTTAAGGTTATAGCTTTTACATGCTCCTTCCCTGCAGTACCTGAAGTTGAAGCTTCGGTAGTGGATGGTAATGATCCACTAATTCTTTGGGAAAGGACATTAGCCATCTGCCCCATCTGCACTTCTAGATTTTTAATGGAAGCTTCATGAGTTTTCAGGGCTGTCTTGCAATCACTCATGAAACCTTTCATCAATCCTTCTAATGAATTATCTATCACAGGGGCATTCTGTCTTTGGTAATTCTGAGCAGGGAATCCTGGTGGATTTGCTGGAGCACTATAATTAGGTGCTGTTGCATTGTTGGCTCCCCATCTGAAATTGGGGTGGTTCTTCCAACCAGGATTATATGTATTTGAATAGGGATTATTGTTTTTATTGAAACCCACAAAGTTCACAGAGACAGGATTACCAGGACATTCTTCATACAAATGCTCTCCTCCACAATATACACAGCTTACTGACCCTGGAGAGGCTTGCTCAATAACAGCTACTGTAGGTTCATGTACCGCTGCAGCGGTAACCGCTACAGCGTTTGATGTGCTCATAGATTTTATCATGTTAGTAAGAGAGGCAACCTGTGCAGATAAAGCAGAAACTTCACTTACTTCATGCACACCAGTTACCTTCTTTTGCTGAGCTAACCTTTCTGTAGGCCATTGATAGCTATTTGTGGCAATGTCATCAATCAGCTCACATGCCTCATTATAGGAGGTTTTCAACAACACACCCCCTGAAGAAGCATCTAGCATTTGTCTGGTAGTTGGATCTAGTCCATTGTAGAAGGTCTCCATTTGGATAATCACAGGTATACCATGATGAGGGCACTTTCTCAACAGCTCTTTCCATCTCTCCCATGCCTCAAACAGTGTTTCAGCATCTCTTTGTCTGAATGCAGTAACCTCATTCCTCATTCTTACATTCTTACTTGGGGGAAAGTATTTTGCTAAGAATTTCTCAGCCATTTCATTCCAAGTATGGATAGAGTTAGGCTCAATAGAAGTTAACCATGCCTTTGCTCTATCCTTCAAGGAATAAGGAAAAAGTTTTAATCTGAATGCATCATCACTTACCCCTGGAATGATGAAGTTACTGCAGACTTCCAAAAATTGCTTTAAGTGTAAATATGGGTCCTCTTGAGGAGCACCACCAAACTGTCCCACTGTTTGCAACATTTGGAACATCATAGGTTTGAATTCAAACTGAGCTGTGTTGAGAGTAGGTCTTGCTATGCTTGTCTCCATGGTTTGTGGATCAAACATAGCATAGTCCCTCATTGGTCTATCTCTGTCATTTACCATTTGAGCAGGTCCTTCATTTATGAATTGATGTCTATACCAGTCCTCTTGGTCATGTAAGGTTGGAGTGGGTGGCTGCTGATGTCTACCTCTACCCCTTCCACCTGGTTCAGTTCCTCCTCTACCAGAGCTAGATCTGCCATGTAGAGTGGTAGCTCTACCAGAATTGGTTCTATGACTATGTTCTGACATGGTGGGTCTAAGCCTGTGAAGATGTCTTAGCTTCCTGAACCTTCTCTCTGGTTCTGAGTATGGTTCAAATTCTGGTGGTTGAGACCTGGGCATACGCTGTAGCGCTTACTGCTGCAGCAACAAGAAACAACACACCAGTGTAAAATTGGCACTAAGTTTACTAAAAACTTAAACAATAAAAATTAAATGCAATCCCCGGCAACGGCGCCAAAAACTTGTTGTGCGAAAAGGTGATGTGCAAGTATACACAATCGCAACAAGTAATATATTGATAAGTAAAGTTCGTTCCCACAGGGATTGGAATTAATCTATGAAGTTTAAGTGATTAGAATCTTAGTGAAAAGAATTAAGTAACAAGTGGAGGTAAAAAGTTGTAACATTATAAGTTGTGATAAAACAGTATTAAGTTTGCAATAATTAAAAGTGAGTTGGATAGCTCAATAGTTATGTAAGTCCCCAAGAGTAATGTTAGATAATATTAGACGCTGTAGCGTTAAGCGCTGTAGCGCTTCAGAATCCTTAGACGATGTAGCGCCTTGGTGGCGTGCCTTTCAGTCACTTTCGTCAGGGCTATGTTACAAGACTCCTATGTCTAGGCTCTAAATAAGTTTTACCCCTATATATTAAGCTCCTACAACATTTGCCTTATGAACTACTACTCCCCTATGTCTAGAGTTAAGTAGTGCTTCCTTTAAATGTCTTTAAAGGGTTTTCATTCATATCATTCCTTGAGTTCTCTTTGTGAACCATGTCTGTACCCACAAAGTTACCTTGTTTTAGTTGATCATTCCCAAACCAAGATTGAAAGTATTATGACACAAGGAATAAAACACAAACATCATAATATTATACAAAAGTTACTCAAGGTTCATTACATATCAAGAACAATCCAACTTCAACAAAGTTAGCTCATCACAAGTTCCATCAACATAATACAACTAGAGAGTATGTATTACCGTATGAAGACAAGAGAAGAGTGGTTGCAAAAGATGCACTCCAATGTTCCCAAGTAGTATACAAGAGATGAAGTTGATGCGTGAGCAAAACCTTGAATGAGAACTTAGAAAACTATGCTAAAAAATAAAAGCTCAAAAGTGTGTATCAATGGAGAATAGCTACTACGTATGTATGTAGTTCTTCTTTTTAGTTACCACACTTGTCTACGTATATTGCCTATTGGTGAAGCAATCTTAATTAATCTAATTAATATCTAAGTCTTAATAAAATAATAATATTACATGATGATTATTAGACTTAGATATTATCCTTAAAGCACTTTTACAAAAAGTGGTAATGATGGAATACAACAACTATCACATGGGTTCCATTTAGGAGGCGCCAAGTGTAATTTAGCATTCACTTGAAAGTCAACAATTCCAGCTGAAAGGAAGAGATAAGGGTGGTGACTCATCATGTCCTCAAGTGGCCACACAAATATCTCAATGGTCAGCCGTCATATAACGCTGTAGCGTTTCCTTGATAGCACACGCTGCAGCGCTAAAGCAAAACATCAAAAATATTCACAAAGGCATTAACTATGCCCAAGTTTTAAGGAATTGACTTATAACCTATATTTATCCTAGTATTCATATATTCACATATTTAAGTACTAAAATTACTTGAGAAATAAGCATAACTTAAGTATTAGGAGCATAAATAACCTATATAAAATAAGGTTATCACACCCCCAAACTTAAACCATTGCTTGTCCCCAAGTAATGACACTTGAACAAGATAAACTTCTTATATAACTAGCTGCAGCTTTTAAATTAAACAGGATTTATTCAAAAGCTAAATCTTATCATTTTCACACACCATAGTGGTCCACAATTCAAATAGAATCATTACTGCTCAGTTGTGAGTGTGTGATATCAAAGCTCAACTTAGTCCCTAGTTAATTTCAGAATCTCTCTAAGGTTTGGGAAGAATGGATTTCTTTTGGGTTAGGCAAAGAATGTTTTCAAAAAGAAGAGTGGAATAACAATTTCACACAAGATCTGAGGGGCTTCAAAGCACAGCAAAGGGCTTTAATTAGGCATTTTTCAGATTATTGGTCAGTGCATAAACTTTTGGTCTAGTGATCAAACGCTGTAGCGCTTCAAAGTCCGTAGACGCTGTAGCGTTAGATTTTATGATTAAAACTAGATGCTATCTTCATTACTGAGCTCCTTATTTGCATTTTCTTTTTATGCTTTTTGGAACAGCTCAGCAATTTATTTAAGATATTTTGCAACTTTTTTCAAGACCACATTCATTTTTATTTTTCATTTTGCAAAGGCCAATTTTTCATCTTTTGTTCCTAGCCTTAACATAACTGATGCTCCCCCAAACTTAGCTTTTAAAACAACTCTCAATTTTTAATGAAAACTTGACAAACCCTTTGGTTATCCAAAACTTGACTTTATCCTTAGATTATTCCTGGCTGACTAGGTTCTTCACTAAGCTTGGATTTTGTGTAAAAGCACCAACAACATCATTTCATTGTTTACACAATGCTGCCTTACTCAAAAAATTTTATTTATATTTGGCTATATGAATCAGCTTTTGCTTACTAAGAAATTTAAAACATGCAGCTAATCATACTTCCCATTCAAGCATACAAAATATAAAACATGCAACACATGCAAAATATGGCATAATTATACTAAATATTTAAAAACATCATTGTACTTAATTTAAAAGCACTGTTAACCATAGGGTCCTCCCCCAGAAATTAAAATCAGCAGTGTCCTCACTGCTTGCTTGACAAGAAAGGGAGAGGCCTTAGAACAACAACAAAATAAGGTACAAAATACATAACCGGCATAAGAAGCCAACAATTCTTGCCTTATTAGGCCTTCTTGAGCCTCTTACTGGCTCTTGAAGGTGCTGGGGCTCCTTTTTCTGCCTTCTTCTTCTTTGGCTGAGGTGGAGCAGGGCTTTCAGCCGCTACAGCGGTTGGTGGCGCTGCAGCGCTTGCTTCCTGAACTGCTGCCGCTGCAGCGTCTGATTCCTGCACTTCTTCTTCCTCTTCTGTTTGCTCTTGCTCCTCTTCTTCCACCTGTTCTTCCAGCACTGGCTCTGTTTCATCATGCATATTTACCAGCTCCTCAGCAGCCTCTTTTTCAGATTCCTCTTCTGTGAGATGCACCTCAGGCAATGGGTCACTAGGTACTACAGACATAGTTGCTGCAGCACCTACTGGCTGATTACCTTCTTCTGGGGTACTCAGCCAGTGTGACACCTGGGTTTCTTCTAGGCTTTATGTACGACTGATAAATTTTCTTCAGCTGCTCAGTGGGTTTTTGTTTTGCTGCTGGCTACTTTGGTTCAGGCTTCTTTGGTGTTACTTGCTTGGCAGGTGTTTTCTTAGGTGTTGGTTTGGTTGGTTGAGGGATGGAGGTGGGGGTTGATGGTGGATTGGTTGTTTTGGCAGGGGGGTTTTTGGTTTCTTTGGGCTTGCTTTTTGGTCATGGTTGGTTAAGAGTTTTGCGTATTTGTTTCTGGGCGTTTTGGGAAATGTTGGTGTGTGTTGGGACGAAGGAAGAAGAAGGAGTGGAAGTTATGAGTGGTGAGTGCAACGGTTGCGAGCAGTTTCTGAGATTAAGGAAAGAGAAAGAGAAAAGAAAATGGTGGCGTGGGGAGTTGTGGATATTAAATTTACGGTTTTGTGAGTGAAGTGGGAGAGAGAAGATGAAACTGTTGATTTGACAATGGCAGGTGAGTAGGTGCACGTTGCTTGTCAGGCTAAGGATGGGGGTGCAGTGCAGTGCCAGCTCATCCTGAGCAGGATCTTTTTATTTTTTTGTTTCACCTCACCCAGTCCTGATTTAAGACAAACGCTACAGCGTCGTTGTTCTAAGCAACCGCTACAGCGTTTATCCTAATTTCCTGCATAGAAAATAAACATAACAATTTTGTTAGAATTCTTGGGGTGCCTCCCAAGAGCGCTTGCTTTTAAAGTCTGCAGCCAGACTTTCTCTTTCAAATTAGAGATCTTTAAGCTCAATTGTGGTTTTGTCCCTTACCACATTTTCACCAAAATATTGTTTAACCCTTTGGCCATTCACTTTGAAGGTGGTATTGGTTGTTACATCATAGAGGTCCACAGCCCCATGGCTATATATTTTCATTAATTGAAAAGGGCCTGACCACCTGGATTTTAACTTTCCAGGAAACAATCTTAACCTGGAGTTGTAAAGCAATACCTGTCCTCCTTCTGTGAGATCTCTTTTTATCAGTTTTTGATCATGCCACACCTTGGTTTTCTCTTTATAGATTGCTGCATTCTCATAGGCAAAAAGCCTAAGGTCTTCCAATTCATTCAATTGCAGCAATCTAGCATCTCCTGCTTTCTTGTAGTCAAAATTGAGTTTTTTTAGAGCCCAATGGGCCTTGTGTTAAAGTTCAATTGGTAGGTGACAGGATTTCCCATAAACCAACCTATAGGGGGACATCCCCAAAGGTGTTTTATAAGCTGTTCTGTAGGCCCATAAAGCATCATCTAGATGTATTGACCATTCTTTCCTTGAAGGCCCTACCATTTTTCCAACATTCTTTTTATTTCTCTATTTGACAATTCAGTTTGACCACTAGTTTGTGGATGATAAGCAGTTGCTATTTTATGTTTGACTCCATATTTAGCCAATAGGGTCTCAATTAGTTTATTACAAAAATGAGATCCCTCATCACTTATGATGGCTCTAGGAGTTCCAAAACGAGTGAAAATGTTTTTCAATAAAAATTTGCTCACAGACCTTGCATCATTGTTGGGTAAAGCAACAGCTTCCACCCATTTTGAAACATAGTCTACTGCTACTAAAATGTATAGGTTTCCATGAGAAGGGGGAAAAGGTCCCATGAAATCCATTCCCCAAACATCAAAGAGTTCAACCTCTAGAATATTTGTTAAAGGCATTTCATGTTTGTTTGAAATATTCCCTGTTCTTTGGCACCTGTTACATTTTTTAACAAAGTCTTGAGCATCTTTGAAAAGTGAAGGCCAAAAGTAGCCAGATTGCAATACCTTTGCAGCAGTTCTAACACCACCAAAATGCCCACCACATGGTGCAGAATGGCAGTGCTGTAGCACTTGCATTTGTTCTTCCTCTGCTAGGCATCTCCTCATTAACTGGTCTTGACATTTCTTGTATAGAAAAGGTTCATCCCAATAATATTGTTTCATTGTGTGGAAGAACCTTCTTCTTTGCTGATAAGTCATCTCAGCAGGTACCACCTTGCTAACCAGAAAGTTTACTATGTCAGCATACCAAGGTGTTGCTGGTTCAGCCGCTACAGCGTCAAGTGTTGTTACATTGACCGCTACAGCGGTTATTGAGTTATCAGTCATTGCCAACAACTGCTCATCTGGAAAGTATTCCTTAATCTCCCCACCTGCTGTACCTGCAATGTCTCTTTCTAATCTAGAAAGATGGTCAGCAACTTGGTTCTCCACTCCCTTTTTGTCCCTTATTTCTAAATCAAATTCTTGGAGTAGGAGAACCCACCTAATTAGCCTAGGCTTTGCATCTTTTTTTGTTATTAAATATTTAATGGCTGAATGGTCTGTGAAGACTATTACCTTGGTGCCAACTAAATATGATCTAAACTTATCAAATGCAAAGACTACAGCTAATAGTTCTTTTTCAGTGACTGTGTAGTTCAATTGAGCTTCTACAAGTGTCTTGCTAGCATAATATATAGAGTGAAAAATTTTATCATACCTTTGCCCAAGGACAGCTCCAATGGCAAAGTCACTAGCATCACACATAAGCTCAAAAGGCTTACTCCAGTCAGGAGCTATAATAACTGGTGCTGTTATTAAAGCTTTTTTTAACTTATCAAAGGCTAATATGCATGGTTCATCAAATATAAAGGGGTTATCATGCTGTAACAGTTGGCACAAAGGTTTGGAGATTTTTGAAAAATCTTTTATGAATCTCGTATAGAATCCAGCATGCCCCAAAAAGCTTCTAATACCTTTGATGTTTGTTGGAGGAGATAGCTTCTCAATGACCTCTATTTTAGCCTTGTCCACTTCCAATCCTTTTTTGGATACCTTATGCCCCAAAACTATACCTTCTTGCACCATAAAATGGCATTTCTCCCAGTTCAGCACAATGTTAGTTTCTTCACATCTAATCAAGATTTCTTCCAAGTTGGATAAGCATAGATGGAATGTTTCTCCAAACACAGAGAAATCATCCATGAAGACTTCCATGGATCTTTCAATGTAATCAGAGAAAATTGCCAACATACACCTTTGAAAAGTGGCAGGTGCATTACACAGGCCAAATGGCATCCTTCTAAAGGCAAAGGTGCCATATGGACAAGTGAAAGTAGTTTTCTGCTGGTCCTCAGGTAATATTGCAATCTGGTTATAACCTGAATAACCATCAAGAAAGCAATAAAATTCTTTACCTGCTAGCCTGTCCAGCATCTGGTCAATGAAAGGTAATGGAAAATGGTCCTTTCTAGTTGCCTTATTCAACCTCCTGTAATCCATGCATATTCTCCAGCCTGTTATCTTTCTGGTTGGAAGCAGCTCATTCATTTCATTTGTTATTACTGTTACCCCTCCCTTCTTTGGCACACACTGCACAGGACTAACCCATGCACTGTCAGAAATAGGGTATACAATACCTGCATCCAACCACTTGATGATTTCCTTCTTCACCACCTCTTTCATAATTGGATTCAACCTCCTCTGCCCCTCAATGTAATTTTTAGAGTCTTCTTCTAACACTATTCTGTGCATACAAATGGTTGGACTGATACCTTTTATGTCTGACATTTGCCAACCAATTGCTTTTTTATGCCGCTGTAGCGTCTGAATCAGATCCTGTTCCTGCTTTTCAGAAAGGTCAGCAGCAATTATAACAGGCAAAGTACTATTGTTACCTAGATAAGCATATTTGAGGTGTGAAGGTAAATCTTTAAGTTCCAGAGTTGGTGGTTGTTCAGTGGAGGGGAGATCCTTTCTTATGTCTGAATTCTCCTGCTCCAAAGATTCATATTTCTTAGCCCAAATTTCTCTGGCTGTCTGTTCCTCCTCTCCTGTAGCTTCTGTATCAGACCATGTATCTCTACTGTTGTTCAGTAATTGCCTCAGATGATCTGTGCTTTTCTGGAAGTGATCTTGAACTACTTTATCAATAACAGACACAAAGGAGCACTCTTCAATATTGGGATCTGGGAATTTCATAGCATTGAGAATGTTGAACTTGACTTCTTGGTCATTGACCCTCATGATCAATTCTCCTCTTTGCACATCTATCAAAGTTCTTCCAGTGGCCAAGAATGGTCTTCCCAATATGATGGGTACTTCTTTATCTGCATCAAAGTCTAAGATTACAAAATCAACAGGAAATACAAATTTGTCTACCTTTATTAGAACATCTTCTAAGATTCCTTCTGGATATGCAAGAGTTCTATCAGCAAGCTGCAGTGTAAGTAAGGTAGGTCTGGCAGTTCCCACTCCTAGCTGAGTGTATATGGACTTAGGCATGAGATTTATGCTGGCTCCCAAATCACATAGGGCACGGCCAGAGTAAAAGTTTCCAATTGAGCATGGTATAGTAAAACTTCCAGGATCCTTTGATTTGGGTGGGAGCTTGTTTTGCATCAACATGCTGCATTCCCCAGTCATTGCCACTGTTTCAAACTCCCCTAGTCTCCTCCTCTTACTAAGTACATCCTTCATAAACTTTGCATAGTTAGGCATTTGTTGGAGAGCCTCCACCAAAGGAACATTAATGTGCAATTGTTTAAGGACTTCTATGAATTTGTTGAATTGCTTGTCTTCATGAGCCTTTCGAAGTCTTTGAGGATATGGAGGATCTGGGTATGTTGGAATAATTTTGGGTGGTGGTGGTGTTCTCTCAACAACAGGCGCTGTAGCGGTAGGTTCAGGCGCTATAGCGCTTGTTGTAGGTTCTTTTTGTTTTTTAGAATTTTTGTTTTTTTCAACATCTGAAACAGTTGAAGATCCTATCAAATCTCTCCCACTCCTTAAGGTTATAGCTTTTACATGCTCCTTCCCTGCAGTACCTGAAGTTGAAGCTTCGGTAGTGGATGGTAATGATCCACTAATTCTTTGGGAAAGGACATTAGCCATCTGCCCCATCTGCACTTCTAGATTTTTAATGGAAGCTTCATGAGTTTTCAGGGCTGTCTTGCAATCACTCATGAAACCTTTCATCAATCCTTCTAATGAATTATCTATCACAGGGGCATTCTGTCTTTGGTAATTCTGAGCAGGGAATCCTGGTGGATTTGCTGGAGCACTATAATTAGGTGCTGTTGCATTGTTGGCTCCCCATCTGAAATTGGGGTGGTTCTTCCAACCAGGATTATATGTATTTGAATAGGGATTATTGTTTTTATTGAAACCCACAAAGTTCACAGAGACAGGATTACCAGGACATTCTTCATACAAATGCTCTCCTCCACAATATACACAGCTTACTGACCCTGGAGAGGCTTGCTCAATAACAGCTACTGTAGGTTCATGTACCGCTGCAGCGGTAACCGCTACAGCGTTTGATGTGCTCATAGATTTTATCATGTTAGTAAGAGAGGCAACCTGTGCAGATAAAGCAGAAACTTCACTTACTTCATGCACACCAGCTACCTTCTTTTGCTGAGCTAACCTTTCTGTAGGCCATTGATAGCTATTTGTGGCAATGTCATCAATCAGCTCACATGCCTCATTATAGGAGGTTTTCAACAACACACCCCCTGAAGAAGCATCTAGCATTTGTCTGGTAGTTGGATCTAGTCCATTGTAGAAGGTCTCCATTTGGATAATCACAGGTATACCATGATGAGGGCACTTTCTCAACAGCTCTTTCCATCTCTCCCATGCCTCAAACAGTGTTTCAGCATCTCTTTGTCTGAATGCAGTAACCTCATTCCTCATTCTTGCATTCTTACTTGGGGGAAAGTATTTTGCTAAGAATTTCTCAGCCATTTCATTCCAAGTATGGATAGAGTTAGGCTCAATAGAAGTTAACCATGCCTTTGCTCTATCCTTCAAGGAATAAGGAAAAAGTTTTAATCTGAATGCATCATCACTTACCCCTGGAATGATGAAGTTACTGCAGACTTCCAAAAATTGCTTTAAGTGTAAATATGGGTCCTCTTGAGGAGCACCACCAAACTGTCCCACTGTTTGCAACATTTGGAACATCATAGGTTTGAATTCAAACTGAGCTGTGTTGAGAGTAGGTCTTGCTATGCTTGTCTCCATGGTTTGTGGATCAAACATAGCATAGTCCCTCATTGGTCTATCTCTGTCATTTACCATTTGAGCAGGTCCTTCATTTATGAATTGATGTCTATACCAGTCCTCTTGGTCATGTAAGGTTGGAGTGGGTGGCTGCTGATGTCTACCTCTACCCCTTCCACCTGGTTCAGTTCCTCCTCTACCAGAGCTAGATCTGCCATGTAGAGTGGTAGCTCTACCAGAATTGGTTCTATGACTATGTTCTGACATGGTGGGTCTAAGCCTGTGAAGATGTCTTAGCTTCCTGAACCTTCTCTCTGGTTCTGAGTATGGTTCAAATTCTGGTGGTTGAGACCTGGGCATACGCTGTAGCGCTTACTGCTGCAGCAACAAGAAACAACACACCAGTGTAAAATTGGCACTAAGTTTACTAAAAACTTAAACAATGAAAATTAAATGCAATCCCCGGCAACGGCGCCAAAAACTTGTTGTGCGAAAAGGTGATGTGCAAGTATACACAATCGCAACAAGTAATATATTGATAAGTAAAGTTCGTTCCCACAGGGATTGGAATTAATCTATGAAGTTTAAGTGATTAGAATCTTAGTGAAAAGAATTAAGTAACAAGTGGAGGTAAAAAGTTGTAACATTATAAGTTGTGATAAAACAGTATTAAGTTTGCAATAATTAAAAGTGAGTTGGATAGCTCAATAGTTATGTAAGTCCCCAAGAGTAATGTTAGATAATATTAGACGCTGTAGCGTTAAGCGCTGTAGCGCTTCAGAATCCTTAGACGATGTAGCGCCTTGGTGGCGTGCCTTTCAGTCACTTTCGTCAGGGCTATGTTACAAGACTCCTATGTCTAGGCTCTAAATAAGTTTTACCCCTATATATTAAGCTCCTACAACATTTGCCTTATGAACTACTACTCCCCTATGTCTAGAGTTAAGTAGTGCTTCCTTTAAATGTCTTTAAAGGGTTTTCATTCATATCATTCCTTGAGTTCTCTTTGTGAACCATGTCTGTACCCACAAAGTTACCTTGTTTTAGTTGATCATTCCCAAACCAAGATTGAAAGTATTATGACACAAGGAATAAAACACAAACATCATAATATTATACAAAAGTTACTCAAGGTTCATTACATATCAAGAACAATCCAACTTCAACAAAGTTAGCTCATCACAAGTTCCATCAACATAATACAACTAGAGAGTATGTATTACCGTATGAAGACAAGAGAAGAGTGGTTGCAAAAGATGCACTCCAATGTTCCCAAGTAGTATACAAGAGATGAAGTTGATGCGTGAGCAAAACCTTGAATGAGAACTTAGAAAACTATGCTAAAAAATAAAAGCTCAAAAGTGTGTATCAATGGAGAATAGCTACTACGTATGTATGTAGTTCTTCTTTTTAGTTACCACACTTGTCTACGTATATTGCCTATTGGTGAAGCAATCTTAATTAATCTAATTAATATCTAAGTCTTAATAAAATAATAATATTACATGATGATTATTAGACTTAGATATTATCCTTAAAGCACTTTTACAAAAAGTGGTAATGATGGAATACAACAACTATCACATGGGTTCCATTTAGGAGGCGCCAAGTGTAATTTAGCATTCACTTGAAAGTCAACAATTCCAGCTGAAAGGAAGAGATAAGGGTGGTGACTCATCATGTCCTCAAGTGGCCACACAAATATCTCAATGGTCAGCCGTCATATAACGCTGTAGCGTTTCCTTGATAGCACACGCTGCAGCGCTAAAGCAAAACATCAAAAATATTCACAAAGGCATTAACTATGCCCAAGTTTTAAGGAATTGACTTATAACCTATATTTATCCTAGTATTCATATATTCACATATTTAAGTACTAAAATTACTTGAGAAATAAGCATAACTTAAGTATTAGGAGCATAAATAACCTATATAAAATAAGGTTATCAGCGACCTACAAAGATTGGCACGAAATGCTCCCTTTTGCCCTACACGGCTATCGTACTTCAGTGCGTACATCGACCGGGGCAACTCCTTTTTCTCTGGTATATGGATCAGAAGCAGTACTCCCTATTGAGGTTGAAATACTTTCCCTGTGGGTACTAATGGAGACCAAGTTGGAAGAAGCAGAATGGGTGCAGGCCTGTCTAGATCAGTTAAATCTCATCGAGGAAAAGAGAATTGCAGCCCTATGTCATGGGCAATTGTACCAACAAAGGATGAAGACCGCTTTTGACAAGAAAGTCCGTCCCTGAGAATTCAATGAAGGAGATCTAGTACTCAAGAAGATCCTGCCCATTCAGAGCGATCCCCGTGGGAAGTGGACGCCCAACTATGACGGACCTTTTGTGGTCAAGAAAGCATTTTCCGGAGGAGCGCTGATACTCCCAAATATGGACGGCGAAGATCTCAGGAACCCAGTCAATTCTGATTCAGTGAAGAAGTATTATGCCTAAAGAAATAGACGAAAAAAAAGAGAAAGATAAGCCGAGCAAGAATTAGCTCGCTAGGTTGAAAACCCGAAAGGGCGACCTAGGCAAAATCAGAGCGACCCGGTGGATTGAAAACCCGCAAAGGGCGATCCAGGCAAAAATTAGGGTCAGAAAGCTTGGGCATGAAAATGAGCAAAAGCATACAGCACTCCTGAAGGTTTGGGATAAAGGGGTGGTCAAGGTCAAGGACATAAATGCTTAGCACTGTTCCACAGAGACGGACAGTCAGAAATTAGCTTCTCTCTTTTTTTTTCGTGTCTTTTTATAGTTTAAACTTTCAAGTGTAATAAACAATCGGCGTAACTTCTTGTGCGACCGGTTTCCACATTAATAAAGTTCAACTTTCTCATATCTGTTCACTCTTTCATTTTCTGCTTTTTTTTTCTGCTCAAAATAAACGTTTTATAATGATGGTGATGATGACCTGTAAAACATGTGCATAAATCATGGAGCATTACAATTATTGCAAAATCCCTAAAGGTCGCGGAGAAAAGCAATTCCCCAAAACCAGTTAATCATGCAAGAGAAAGCGATTGCACTCACGATTGCTTCAAACGGCGAAGTCAAATCCAGCATGCACTCGGCCCACAAGCCCCGCAATTCCAATGGGTTCCTCAGTCTCGTGCCATGAGTGTCGCGGGTTGGCTGAACCAGCAAAAAAAAATAAGCCAAAAGAGCAAAAGAGCAAAAGAAAAAACAAACGATCAGACAAAAGAAAGCTGATCAAAGAATGAAAAGCCAAGAAAAAACAAACGATCAGACAAAAGAAAGCTGATCAAAGAATGAAAAGCCAAGAAAAAAACAAACGATCAGAAAAAGAATGCTGATCAAAGAATGAAGAGCAAAAGAAAAAAACAAACAGTCAGAAAAAAGAAAGCTGACAAAAGAAACAAAGAATCAAGAATAGCATCCCATTGCATTCATCATTCCGCTAAATCATCACATCGCATGCACTCACATGGCATGCATTCGCATAACGGACTTTGCATAGCATGCACCCATATTCCATGCACCATTCCTTGCATCAACTAACGTATGCAGGTACCTCAATCCAATACAGCAGCATCGGTCATTTCAAATCAACCAATCAACAAAATTTGTGAGCCCTCGGTGCTCCTCCTAAGCCCTCTGTGCTCATCCTGAGCCCTCTGTGCTCCTCCTGAGCCCTCTGCGCTAATCCTGAGCCCTTTGTGCTCCTCCTGAGCCCTCTGCGCTCATCCTGAGCCCTCTGCGCTCCTCCTGAGTCCTGTGTGCTCATCCTGAGCCCTGTGTGCTCCTCCTGGGCCCCCTGTGCTCATCCTGAGCCCTCCGCGCTCATCCTGAGCCCTCAGTGCTCCTTCTTTACTGCTTTCTTTACCGCGTTCTTTACCACTTTATTTCCTGCTTTTGCACGCCAAGTGTTAAACTCACAAATCGTTGTTAGCACGCCAAGTGGTGATTCAAAAAAAATCTAATCTGTTTTTTTTGCATATTGCATTTTTCATTTGACATCAACAAAAACAAAAAATGAGAAAAGAAAAAATGGGAAAATTCGGGTTTTTCCCTAAGGAGACAAAATCGGTATAATTCCTGAATTCTTTATCTCTATTTTGCCTCGGAATATGTTTCAGCCAATCCATATTCCTCGTTAAAATCCAGATAAAGAGGGGCAGCTGTCATACCCCAATTTTGTCCGGCTTAGGTCAAAACCCTAATTTTCCCCAAAAAATAAATAAATAAGAGAAAAGAGCATCATGCATTGCATTTAGGGTTATAGAAGTCATTTCAAAGTTTCTAAAATCATTTTTGGAGTTGGAATGTACTTTTGGACAATTTAGGGTTTTTCAGTGCAAAAGGGTGTTTTAGTCGTTTCGCAAATAAGGGATGTTTTCTTAGAACAAGCCACTTAACATGCATCCCAAGGTCTTAGAGGTCATTCCTAAGGGGAAAAGTCATTTTTAAAGTGAAAATGTGCTTTGGGCAAAAACTAGGGTTTTTAGGGTGAAAGGGCATTTTGGTCATTTAATGCTAAAAGCGGTTTTTCGTCCCAAATCACCGAACCATCACCAAAGGATTATTTGAGGAAGATTTGTGCTTAGTTGTGATTTTTTTTTGTGCGCATAAATATTAAGTCTCCCAGCATAAAACTCAATTTTCGAACAAAAGGGCAAAATGGTCATTTTCGCTAGAGTGGGGCCCAAAATCAATTTTGGGAATGGTGTTGTCATGGAATTTTGGTCCCAATGATTGAATCCTAGGATGAGCCCAAAATAGAAAAAAGAATCTTCATGGAATAAAAGAATAATCATAAAAAGAAAAATCAAAAAGAATGAAAATAAGGTAGTGTCCTCAATAAGACAAAATGTACTATTTTGTGCAAGCTTGCATTTTTTTTTCCTTCCCTCCTCTCCTCATGATGCTGGGCGAACAGCAATGCCCTTCCCATTCCCTTCACATTTGTGTTTCTTCAACACCCTCAATCCATGTGATGATGCATCTCCACCCTCCATTCAAATTTAAAGTCTAATCCTAGTGCACCTCTCAAAGCCAATGACTAAAATACCCTCTAACTTGGTGACCAAGTTCAAATTAATTTTATTTATTAATATTCAGCTGAATGTTAATTGATTTAATTGGTTTGATTACCATTTTACCCCAAAGCTCACTCCCACCCTATAAATACCCTTTCATTTTCCACACATCACAACTTTTTTTTGCTCATTCATTCTCTCACTTGAAATCAACATAATTCTCCTCCTCTGCTCCCTCTCTCATCAGGCCGTAGCCCCCCCCCCCCCTCACTCTCCTCTCTTCCATTGTTTTGTTTCCATCACCCAAACACCACCAAATCACTTCAAATCAACTCCTCCTCCATAGATCTTCCTCCTTTCACCATCCATTTCATATCCTCCTCATCAAGCACTTGGGTATTTGGGAATTTGCGTGGGGTTCTTGGACCATTTCTTGAAGACTTTAGTTGATTTGGTTACTTGTTCTTCATTTCCTACTTCTATTAGCTTGGATCCAAGGTAAATCCCTAAAACTCTTGCATCATCTCTCACATTTTTGCATTAAAACCCATTTTTCTTTTCATCACATTTTTGCATCTTCATCTTTAAAATGTAGTTGTTGTTGTTGTTGGGGTGAGAGTTGGCATCTCACCCTTGAATAAATTGTGTTTTTGTGATTTTCATCTTGTTCCTTGCATTTAGTGAAAGTAAATGATATTTTAAGCCATATATATGTTTCGCACCCCTTGGTCTTGACATGATTTTATTGTTCCTCTTAGCTTGTTGATGTTTAATACTTATTATTAGCATTTGGTTTTGTTGTTAAATGTCTATTTTCACCGTTTTTACTTGCAAATGTTTGTTATGTTGATGATCTAGCAAGTTGATTCTCACTAGTGCCTAGTGCACTTTTCTTCAAGTGAGAAGATTGCTAGATGTGATTCAACTTTGTTTATGTGTCCTTTTATTTAGTCCTATTTTAATATGCTTGCAAATAATTTGTTGATGATCTAGCAAGTTGATTCTCACTAGTGCCTAGTGCACTTTTCTTCAAGTGAGAAGATTGCTAGATGTGATTCAACTTTGTTTATGTGTCCTTTTATTTAGTCCTATTTTAATGTGCTTGCTAATAATTTGTTGATGATCTAGCAAGTTGATTCTCATTAGTGCCTAGTGCATTTTTCTTCAAGTGAGAAGATTGCTAGATGTGATTCAACTTTGTTTATGTGTCCTTTTATTTAGCCCTATTTTAATGTGCTTGCAAATAATTTGTTGATGATCTAGCAAGTTGATTCTCACTAATGCCTAGTGCACTTTTCTTCAAGTGGGAAGATTGCTAGGTGTGATTCAACCCTAAGAGATGAGGATTACTACAAGTAACTCGACTTGCTTTTAATTTTCAATGAATAATTGCAAGTTTATGCTTATGTCGAATTGAGAATGCTGATTTTTGGGGCTTGTAAATGTGATGTTTTGGGTTATTAATTTGTTCAATTGGTTGATGATTGGTGAGATGAATCAACATGTGTTTTAGCACCATTTTAAAATGTTGAGGATCACTTGAAAGTGATTCAACTTTTATCTATGCTTTAATGTTAATTTGGTAAAGTGACTAGACACTTATGCATTGAGCATTGATAACGAGTGTCAAGGATTACCAAATACTTTTAACTTGTGCCTAATGCCTAAAATCCGAACCAAGCTTTTGCAATGTTTCCTTAAGTGCCTTTCTTGGCAACTTATTTGGTTGTTTTTGATCTCATATATTCATGCCATTAATTGTTGATGACTCAATGTCATTCTTGTGTACAATTGTTGTAAATGGAAATGCTTATGCTTGTGCTCCCATTATTGATTATTTTGCTTGCAAATTGGTAAGTATCGCATTTTGGTTTTGACTTGAAAGTTGATTGAAGATTCTACTTTCTTTTCTTTTGTGGCCAAAGCCACCCTCGAATTCTCTTCCTCTCCCCTCTAATCAATCCTTTTTCAAATGATATTCCAAAATCCAACGCTCCGCTAATTTTCTTCACAAATTAATCAATTTCTTTTTAGATCAATAATCAACCTTTTGGAAAACTCATAAGGAGGCAAGTCGGACGTACGGCCGATGTTGTCTAACGTCCTAAGATCGGAGTTGTACAACTCAAACATCTTGGGATACTTATGAGAATTAAAACAAATAATTAACAACTTCAACCCTTTTCAAAAATGAGTGAGGAACCGATTCGGATGTACGTTCGACATTGGTTAGAGTCTTAGGATTAGCGAGTTGTGCAGCTCGTGCGAGCCTAAGATACTTGCTCGAACAAAAACTACCAATCTCACAGCAAATCTTTTTTTTTAAGTAACTCAAATCACTTTTCGATAAGTAGGGGGCACGTCGCCTGTACGGGCGGGGATGTCTATGTTTTAGGGTTAGTGGACTGTACAGTTCAGACCCGAGAACCCCTTCAATAAAAGACACCAACACACCCAAAGTTTCTCGACCCAGGAGAACTACGTAGCTTTGATTTCCTCATTGCATCTGAGGATACGTAGGGGCGGGCCACGTCCCGTCAAGCACCCTTTTCAAAAAATACCAAAAAAAATCTTTCTTTTCCCCGTCTTCTTTCCAAACGCTTTTCTCAAATAAAAAAGAAAAACGAAAAGAAATAGAACATCGTTTCAAATCAAACTTTGTCGAAACCACACATCAAATTAATGGTTCCCTTTCGGTAGAAAGGAGATGCGGGGTGCTTATACCTTCCCCGTGTCTAACCGACCCCCGAACCTACATCTCCTGATTTCGAAAAGACCACCCGCCTTGTATAAAGAGACGTTTTTTCAATGTTTTCGTCTAAAAACTAAAATATTGATGGCAGCTTCATTTATCTTCCACGTTGTACATCGAGAAATCAAAACCGGAATTTTCGGGGTGCAACAGCTGGCGACTTCACTGGGGACCTTTTTTTTTTTAAAAAAAGACGAGGGTCAAGCCTAATTAACTTGATGTGTGGTTTAAAATTGTTCGATTTGAGTGATTGTTCTATTTCCCTCTTTTCTTCTTCTTCTTTCTTTTTCTTTCCTCTTCCTCTTTCTTTACCAATTAATGATTGAGCATTCTTTGCATTTTCAATGTGTCGCATTCATGTGCATTTGCCTCTTTCTTCTTCTATGTTTGCTTCTTGTTTCTTCTACTCCTTTCTTTACTTATGTTCATGCATTCCTCCAATCCCCATGATCCCTTCTTCTTTGCTCCCTTTCTTCAAAGGTAAGCTCATGCATCATTCCCCCCACCCCCATCTTATTATGTCCCCTTCTTCTTCACTCCCTTTCTTTGGTAAGTTCATGTATTCCCCCTTTCTATCATGATCCCCTCTTCTTGGCTCCTTTTCTTGAGATAAGTGGAGCATCAGATGATTGTTAGTACCCTAGGTTGTTTTCTTGCTTATATTGAAATGATATATGCAAAACCCTAGGGTAGACGATTTTCTTTGGCTGGACTGTTTCTGGATTTTCTTTGCAGGTGGGGGGTATGTTTGGCATTGTGCTCCTACACACACGTTGCACTCCCTTTGTTTTATTTCTTGGTGAGACAGCCCTATACCCAGGCTAGAGTATATCTTAGGCTAGAACAAAGTCATTAGTGATTGCTCACTGGACGTACGTCTTGTTGTGTGATTGCGAAGACTTCACCTAGAGTTTGGCTTTGTTTGATGACATCATCACTTGGACGTACGGCCTTGTGATCGGTGCTCTCAGATGAGGTCGTTGGCTCTTGGAACCTTATCTAGGGCCATTTTAGTGCTATCCTTGAAGTGTGAACCCCTAAAAATAGCCTTAGATCCTGTCGCTAAAAAACCCTGTAGGACATAAAGGAGCTGCATACCCCTGCATCCAAACTCTTTGAAAAAATCAAGTGAATATATTTTTCCAGAAATATGAAGTTCCGGCTTTTGAAAATCATATGTTGTAAATAATTTTCTTTCCATCATCCTCATTATACATTCATGCATTCATTTCGCATGCATTCTCACCAGTGCCGGGGAATTGTAGGTACCAGTGAAAAATGGATCAGAATTTGAAAAGAACCCTCAAGTGGAATTTCAAGCAACAGGATGTCCAAAGTTTGGTTAAGCTCGGCAATCAGTTTCCCTCTTGGCGAAAAGAGGCTTTTCAGAGTATGTATGGTAATCTCCTAGACTTGTTGGAGGTGAATGTCCAGACTGAGGCTCTCACTGCTTTGGCTCAGTACTTTGATCCTGAGTACCGTTGCTTCACTTTTCAGGATTATCAGTTGGTCCCAACCTTGGAAGAGTTTCAGAAGATTTTGGGTTTTCCTGATGCAAGCTGCAAACCATATTCTTATGTGGAGAAATACTCCATAGCCAAAGCTTTAGCTGGTATTCTTCATGTCAAAGAAGAAATCTTGGTCAAAAATGTAGAAGTCAAGGGTCAAAAGCAAGGTTTGACCAGAAAATTCTTAGAAGCTGAAGCTGATGTCCTACTTGCCAAGAAAGAATGGAAGACTCTCTCTGATGTACTCGCTCTTCTTATTTATGGAATTGTCCTGTTTCCATGTGTGGAGAACTTTGTTGATGCCGCAGCTATTGATGTGTTCCTCGCATTCAAAAAGCGGGAACAAGATCCTACCTCTGTTATCTTAGCTGACCTGTATTACTCTCTCGTTGATCGTCACTCTAAGGGAGGTGGAATGGTTATGTGTTGTATGCCAGTTCTGTACCGATGGTTTGTCTCGCATGTGTTCAGAGGGCACATTGAAGAAAAAGGGAAGAATGAGTGGAAGCATTTCATTGCAAATCTCAAGGGAAGTGATATCCAATGGTGCACTCTGGCCCGCGATGTGTCAGAATTTATCTCTCAGCTTAGCGGTTTTCCAAATGTTCCTCTTGTTGGCACCAGAGGGTGTATCACTTATAACCCAGCTCTTGCATTGAGGCAGTTGGGTTATTCGATGACAAGTCCACCTCCGGATGAATCTCTGACTGGTTTTGTGCTGCATGGTAGAGGCTCTGAAAATTTGAGTTTGTTGAGAAGGATTGTCCGGGCTTGGGAGAGACCAGTAAGGAAGGGGCGTGCTGAGTTGGGTCGCAGAGACACAAGTGTAGGCGAAGGCTATCTTCAGTGGGTCCAGCTCCGGGTGCAGACGGTTAAGCTCCCATTTAGAGTTGCTCCTCAGATTGAGGCTGAGATTCCTCCACCTGCTCCCGTCCTTAATGAGAAGGTTGAGGAACTCAGAGCTGCCTTATCTCAGTCCCAGCAAGAGAAGCTAGAGTTGCGGTCCCAGTTGGAAAAGCTACTTCAAGAGAAGAAGAGCTTAGAGCAAGAGAATGAACACAAAGAGAAATGCCTTGCTGACTGTAAGGAGAAAATTGCTGCTAGTAATCAGAAACTTCTCGATGTGCAAGGTGGTCTCAAGAGTGCTACAAGCGAGATCAAAGCCCGAAACTTGGAAAGAGATAGAGCGCTTGGCGATGCCCGTGCGTGGAAGGCTCAGTTGAGTGCATCCAAAGACTTAGAAAGAAGCTTGAGGAGCCAATTGAGGGAGGCAAAAGCGCAGCTGAAAGCCCTCACTGCTGATTATGAGAAAAGACTCCGAGATGAGATGCAAGCCAGGGATTTGTTGCAAGAGAGGCTTGAGGATTGCAAGGCAATGTTTCATGGAGAGCTCGTGAGGTCCACAACATTGGAGGACCACGTAAGGCACCAGAATGATTTACTAGAGAGGTTCAGGGCTGAGATGACCTATTTGATGGAAGATCACCGAAGGTTGGATGATCATTGCCAGATCTTGCAAGAGAAGTATGCGCGCTTGTCCAAGTTGTGTTATGACGCTGTTACAGGCCTTCCTAGGCGTTTGAGAGATGCTGAGCTTGCTGTGGACGTGCGCACCACTCCAGCGGAGGTTCAGGGCTTCATCGAGTATGTCAGGGTTTTGATTCAAGAGATGAGGGGTCGGGCAGATCGTCCTTCAACTTCAAGAAAGAGAAAGACGAACCAATGCATGGACTTGGCTGTTGTTTGAAATTCTAGTTATTGTAATTTCCTTTTTAATGCTTTAAGAACTCTTTATGATGTACTCTTGTCCTTTCATTATGAATGAATAAAAGAATTGTATGTTTCAGTTCAGATAAATGTGTACGGTTCATTTTATATTCTCGATCCTTGTTGTTTGTCAAAATGAAATACGCAATTTCCCTGGCACTACGTGAGAGAAACGCATCCGCATCTCATACACATACATGTATATTTATGCATTGCATTCATTTATGCATTCATTCTCGAACTTATGAAAATGTTCCGCAAACAGAAAAGAAAGGCACGCTGGTTCGTTTCCACCGCTACAACACGCGCCTTCAAGAAAGATTAATTAATGGCGAGTATTCCAGAGGATCTACAGTTCGAGAATGAGAATCATGGGAATCCGGGCGACCCAGTTATAACGATACTCAACCCTGAGCAGCTGGCTCAGGAGAATCAGGTCTTGAGAGATAAGGTGGGCGCTATGGAGGCCCAGATGGCTGAGGTAATGAATATGCTGCAAACTCTGAGAAGTGGGGCCGCTGCTGGGGCCGCCGCAGTCGTAAATCCAGAAGGGGTCGTTACCTTTGTTTCTCCTCCTACATCAGCTGAAGCTATAGCTGTTCATCCTCCTCCCAGGCCAGAAGTTGGTGGTTCTCCGGGGACAAGCGGTCAGAGACAACCAAATGCACAAATATATCCATGGGGGATGCCCGTGAATTATACACCATCCACTGCTGAAGCCATTCCTATGGTGACAAGCCAGCCTGCTGTGTTTACTTCCAGTGGAACTGCGGGTGTGCCACTAATTCACATCCCTAGTCCCAGTATGATTCCTCCAGGAGGTTCTCCTACTCCTGCTCCGGAGGTTGCTGTGAATCCTCCAAATGCTGCTTATCAAATGGGAAACCCCGCTCAATATGGGGGTTATTATTTCAGTCCAGGGAGCTATCCTCAGGGCCAGATGGTTGAAAGTTCACAACCAAGGGACAGATATCACTTGCTAGAAGAACGGTTGAGAGCAATGGAAGGGTCAGGTACAAGGGCTAAAGATGCACGGGACCTGTGTGTTGTCCCAGGTGTTGTTATACCTCCCAAATTCAAGGCGCCAGATTTTGACAAATACCGCGGCACTGGCTGTCCCTCCAGCCATCTAACGATGTATGTCAGAAAGATGGCAGCTTATGCCCATGGTGATAAGGTGCTGATCCATTTCTTTCAGAACAGTCTGACCGGAGCGTCTCTAGACTGGTATATGCAACTGCAATCCTCCGACATCCATAGTTGGAAGGATCTCTCAGAGGCATTTCTTAAACAATATCAGTACAATATGGATCTGGCACCTGACAGATCTCAACTACAACTCATGAGCAAAGGTGACAGGGAATCATTTAAAGAATATGCCCAGAAGTGGAGAAGTGTAGCAGCCCAAGTGAAGCCACCATTGACGGAAAAGGAAATGGTATATATGTTCATGGAAACTCTTCCAGGAATATAATATGATCGATTGGTGGGTAGTGTCTCTTCTAGCTTCTCTGATATGGTGATCATTGGGGAACGTCTGGAACATGGATTGCGTAGTGGGAAAATTGCCGGAGGCTTTGGAAATTCTGGTGGGCAGAAGAAACCTTTTTCAAATTTCCCTAAGAAGAAAGAGGGAGAGACAAATGTCATTACAGCAGGGGGAGGTCCGTCCTTCAACGCTCCACCGCAGAAAGTTCCGTTCTCTGTTCCAGCTCAGCCGCCGCAGAATAATCCAGGTCACAGGACTCAGAATCACCAAGAAAGGAAACGTACCAGTTTTGATCCAATTCCCATCACTTATACTGAGTTGTTTAATCATCTCATTGGAAAGAATCTAGTCAAGACTCCCCCTATGAGGACTGTGCAACCACCCTTCCCCAGAGGATATAATGCTGACGCCACATGTATTTTCCATAATGGAGGGGTCGGTCATACGGTGGAAGATTGCTATGCGTTCAAGTTTATAGTTCAGGACCTAATTGATGCCAATTGGCTATCTTTTAAACCGAACAATCCGAGCACGACAACTAATCCATTGCCAGGTCATGGGGCACCGTCTGCCAATGCTATAGAAGATTCTGGGAGCCAGATCATGATAAAGAACGTTGAGAGTATCAAGACTCCTTTGGAAGACATACATGCTGAGTTATGTCGCTGTGGGGTAATTCAGAAAGGTTGTGTGTGTGCTGACCCTGCGTGTGCAGGTGCTTGTGAGGATTTTAAGTCTGTTTTGCATGATTTGATGGACCGTTATGTGGTTCGGTTGGAAGTAGTTGAGAAAGAAGAAAGTGTGCTAATGCTGCAGTTCAATGATGGCAAAGAGGCCAGAAAGCCAATTGAGATACTGTATAATTCGAAACCGGTCCAAGCCAAACCACAGCCATTGGTTATTGAAATCCCAGCTCCATTTCCTTATGAGAAAGACAGTGTCGTACCGTGGAAGTACAACACCTTACCTTCAGTAGGGGTTTCTCCAAGCACCACTGTTACAAATATAACTGGGTCAAGCGGGATGACAAGGAGCGGTCAGATGTATGCTCCTGAGTTTGGTCGAATTGAGTCCTCCAAGGAAGCCGAAGATAGAGCCCGTAAGGGTAAAGAAAAGGAGGCAGTGAATATTCAGAAGAAGAAAGGGGCAGAGCCTGAAACAGATGAGTTTCTCAAGATTGTGAGACAGAGTGATTATAAAGTGGTCGATCAGATGAACCAAACTCCAGCCAAGATTTCGATGCTGTCTTTGTTGATGAGTTCAGAAGCGCATAGAACTGCTCTCATGAAAGTGCTGAATGAAGCACATGTTGCTCAGAATATCTCTGTTGGCCAATTTGATGAAGTAGTTGGGAATATTGTAGCTGCCAACCATCTGACCTTCACTGATGAAGAGCTTCCCCCAAAGGGAAAGAAACACAATCAAGCTTTGCACATCTCAGTCAAATGCGGAGATTTCGTGTTGGCGCAGGTATTAATTGACAACGGTTCTTCTTTGAATGTGATGCCCCAGGCAACTGTAAGCAAACTGGATGTTGATTGTTTCTTTATGAAGCCAAGCTCAACTCTGGTGAGGGCGTTCGATGGGTCAAAGAAAGAAGTGATAGGGGAGATGGAATTCCCCATTCAAATAGGACCAGAAACTTTTTATATCAATTTTCAAGTCATGGACATATCCTCCTCATACAGTTGTTTACTCGGGAGGCCATGGATCCATATGGCTAGGGCTATTCCTTCATCTCTACACCAGAGGGTTAAGTTCGTGGTTAATGACAAAATTGTGGTGGTGTATGGAGAAGAAGAGATGCTAGTTAACAAGTCTTCTCTGTTCCCTTATGTGGAAGCAGCTGAAGAGTCTTTGGAGACTTCTTTCCAATCTCTTGAAATTGCCAATGCTGTGCTTGGTGGATGTGGATCGTCATCGCCCGTGATAAAGCTGTCAAAGAGTGGAGAGATGGTCGCGAGAATTATGATGGACCAAGGTTATCAGCTAGGACGCGGTCATGGAAACGTAGGACAAGGAATTCTTGCCCCAGTGCAGCTGAAAGAGAACAAGGGTCGTTGTGGTTTGGGATACTGCCCTAATGAAGGGGAGAAAAGGAAGTTGTCTGAAGAGAGAAGAGATGAAAGATTGGCCAAGCTGAGAGGTCAAGACCCCTGGTCCAAAAGGATTCCCATTTGTGATATCAGACAGAGCTTTACCAATGCCGGATTGTTGGATCCTAACCGCATTGCTGCCATCGAGGATGGATCTGAGGGGGGTGGGACCAGTTTAGTTCGCCGTTGCCATGCTGAGGAGAAGCTCAAAAATTGGGAAGCTGTGGACTTGCCCATCGCTTTTATTTCAAAGTAATGATTGTAATGCAACCCCGTGGCTCTGCCCAAGGCCATAGGACAAGTTGCTAGGGGCAAACATGTTTTTATTTTCAGAGTTATCATCATTGAATAAAAACGTTTGTTTTGAATTTTCAATCAATAAAAATCCATTTCTCTTCATTTCATGCGTCTTTTTATTGCTTTGTTATTGCTTGTTTGCTTGTTCCGTTTTTCATTTTGCTTTTGCGCTTTGGCAAAATGCAGACATACAGCAATCGTCTCAAAGAACAACAGTGCTAGCAGTCCAAACTTTGACTTTGATCATCCAGTTAACCAAGCCGAGGGGGATGTTGATGAAAACTGGGAAGCTCCTCCAGAATTGATGAGATTAATAGAACAGGAAGAGAAGGTTATTCAACCTCATGGGGAGTCGATTGAGATCATCAACCTGGGTACAGAAGAGGATAGAAGAGAGGTTAAGGTCGGTACCGCCATGGAAGAGAGTGAACGCAAAAGACTAATCCAACTCTTGCATGATTACGCTGATGTCTTTGCGTGGTCGTACAAAGATATGCCAGGGCTAGACACCGACATTGTTGAACACAGGTTGCCAGTGAAGCCGGAGTGCCCGCCAGTCAAGCAGAAATTGAGAAGAATGAAACCAGAGATGTCACTGAAGATACGGGATGAGGTAAAGAAACAGTTTGATGTCACTGAAGATACGCGCGCTCAATTGGTAGTGGGAAGGGGGTTTAACTTGCACTTATGCCTCAGGTGCAAGGTTTGATTCCCACGGAAGGCAAAAATTCTACAAGAGGGGTAGAGAAGACCGTGAGGTAACAGTGGGACCGGGGTGGCCACTGCGGTGGACCTGGGCTGTTACAATAAAAAGGCGCCTTTTTATGTAACAGCCCAGGTCCACCGCAGCGGCCACCCCGGTCCCACTGTTACCCTCACGGTCTTTTCTACCCCCCTTGTAGAATTTTTGCCTTCCGTGGGAATCGAACCTTGCACCTGAGGCATAAGTGCAAGTTAAACCCCCTTCCCACTACCAATTGAGCGCGCGCTCAATTGGTAGTGGGAAGGGGGTTTAACTTGCACTTATGCCTCAGGTGCAAGGTTCGATTCCCACGGAAGGCAAAAATTCTACAAGGGGGGTAGAAAAGACCGTGAGGTAACAGTGGGACCGGGGTGGCCGCTGCGGTGGACCTGGGCTGTTACAGTTGCGAAGTATCCACAGTGGGTAGCCAACATCGTCCCTGTTCCGAAAAAAGACGGCAAGGTCAGAATGTGCGTCGACTACAGAGATCTGAACAGAGCTAGTCCCAAGGATGATTTCCCTCTGCCTCATATTGACATTCTGGTAGACAGCACGGCCCAACACTCATTGTTCTCCTTCATGGACGGGTATTCAGGGTACAATCAGATAAAGATGGCTCCGGAAGATATGGAGAAAACCACCTTCATAACTCTCTGGGGCACATTCTGCTATAAAGTGATGCCTTTTGGACTCAAGAATGCCGGCGCGACCTTTCAAAGGGCAATGGTGACATTATTCCACGATATGATGCACAAAGAAATTGAGGTGTATGTAGATGATATGATTGTAAAGTCCAAGACTGATGAAGGACACATTGTCAACCTGCAAAAGCTCTTTGAACGTCTACAAAAGTTCAAACTCAGACTAAACCCAGCAAAATGTACCTTCGGTGTCAGATCCGGAAAATTACTGGGATTTATCGTCAGTCAGAAGGGGATAGAAGTTGATCCAGACAAAGTTAAAGCAATCCTCGAAATGCCAGTGCCAAAGACTGAAAAAGAGGTCCGTGGGTTCCTTGGGAGATTGAACTACATCTCAAGATTCATATCCCAATTGACCGCCACTTGTGAGCCTCTCTTTAAGCTGTTGTGCAAGAACCAGAAAGCAGAGTGGAATGATGATTGCCAAAGAGCCTTTGAAAGAATTAAGGACTATCTGCAGAATCCGCCAATTTTGATGCCGCCAGTGTCCAGCAGACCGCTTATCCTGTATCTAACTGTGTTGAATAGTTCAATGGGGTGTGTACTGGGGCAACGTGACGAATCGGGAAAGAAAGAGCATGCTATATACTACTTGAGTAAAAAGTTCACTGATTGCGAGACGAGATACTCAATGCTTGAAAAGACTTGTTGTGCCTTAGCCTGGGCCGCCCATCGCTTAAGGCAGTACATGCTGAGTCATACAACCTGGTTGGTATCTAAAATGGATCCAATCAAGTACATTTTTGAAAAGCCAGCCCTCACAGGACGGATCGCTCGGTGGCAGATGTTATTATCAGAGTATGATATCCTATATGTCACACAGAAAGCAGTCAAGGGCAGTGCACTTGCTGAGTATTTAGCATGTCAGCCAATTCAAGATTATCAGTCGATGCAGTATGATTTTCCCGATGAGGACATCATGGCGCTGTTTGATGAAGGGAAGTCTCAAGAAAATGAAAGGTGGAGGATGATATTTGACGGTGCATCCAATGTGTGGGGACACGGAGCGGGGGCAGTGTTAATCTCCCCTGATAACCGCTTTGTTCCAGTCACTGCCAGGTTGAGCTTTTATGTCACTAATAACATCGCAGAATATGAAGCATGCATACTGGGTATTCAGGCAGCCCTAGAATGGAAAGTTAAAAGGCTTGATGTGTATGGCGATTCGGCTTTGGTCGTTCATCAGGTGAAAGGCGATTGGGAGACCAGAGATCTCAAGTTGATCCCTTATTGCAATTATGTCCAAGAGTTGATGGGATCTTTTGATGAGATCACTTTCCAGCATATTCCCCGAGGCGAAAATCAGTTGGCCGATGCATTGGCAACTTTGTCATCAATGTTCAACATTAATTGCGACAGGAATCTGACTCATATCAGAATTCAACATTGGGGTCGCCCGGCATACTGCACTGCAATTGAAGAAGAGCCTGATAACAAGCCGTGGTATCATGATATCAAACAGTACATCACTAAAAGAGAATACCCACCCGGGGCATCAGAGAATGACAAAAGAACTCTCAGAAGATTGTCAAGGAGTTTCTTTCTGAGTGGTGAAGTTCTTTATAAAAGGAATTATGATATGGTCCTCCTGAGGTGTGTAGCAGAGGAGGAAGCAGCAAAGATTATGAGAGAGGTCCATGAAGGTTCATTCAGGGACCATTCCAGTGGGCACACCATGGCAAGAAAGATCTTGAGAGCGGGCTATTATTGGTCGCGAATGGAGTCCGATTGCTACAGCTTTGTGCGCAAGTGCCACAAATGTCAGATTTACGCCGACCACATTCATGTACCGCCTTCTAAGTTGAATGTCTTGACCGCGTCTTGGCCATTCTCAATGTGGGGCATGGATGTCATTGGTCCTATAGAGCCTAAAGCGTAAAACGGGCATCGTTTCATTCTGGTCGCAATCGATTACTTCACCAAGTGGGTTGAGGCCGCTTCTCACTCCAGTATCACTAGCACTGTGGTTGCAAAGTTTGTGAAGAAAGATCTGATTTGCCGCTATGGGCTTCCAGACAAGATCATTACTGATAATGGCAGCAACTTGAACAGCAAAATGATGAAAGACCTGTGCACAGAGTTCAAGATTCAGCATCACAATTCCTCACCTTTATAGGCCCAAGATGAATGGGGCAGTTGAAGCGGCCAATAAGAACATCAAGAAGATAGTGCAGAAAATGGTGGTGACCTACAAAGATTGGCACGAAATGCTCCCTTTTGCCCTACACGGCTATCGTACTTCAGTGAGTACATCGACCGGGGCAACTCCTTTTTCTCTGGTATATGGATCAGAAGCAGTACTCCCTATTGAGGTTGAAATACCTTCCCTGCGGGTACTAATGGAGACCAAGTTGGAAGAAGCAGAATGGGTGCAGGCCCGTCTAGATTAGTTAAATCTCATCGAGGAAAAGAGAATTGCAGCCCTATGTCATGGGCAACTGTACCAACAAAGGATGAAGACCGCTTTTGACAAGAAGATCCTGCCCATTTAGAGCGATCCTCGTGGGAAGTGGACGCCCAACTATGACGGACCTTACGTGGTCAAGAAAGCATTTTCCGGAGGAGCGCCGATACTCACAAATATGGACGGCGAAGATCTCAGGAACCCAGTCAATTCTGATTCAGTGAAGAAGTATTATGCCTAAAGAAATAGACGAAAAAAAAGAGAAAGATAAGCCGAGCAAGAATTAGCTCGCTAGGTTGAAAACCCGAAAGGGCGACCTAGGCAAAATCAGAGCGACCCGGTGGAGTGAAAACCCGCAAAGGGCGATCCAGGCAAAAATTAGGGTCAGAAAGCTTGGGCATGAAAATGAGCAAAAGCATACAGCACTCCTGAAGGTTTGGGATAAAGGGGTGGTCAAGGTCAAGGACATAAATGCTTAGCACTATTCCACAGAGACGGACAGTCTGAAATTAGCTTCTCTCTTTTTTTTTCGTGTCTTTTTATAGTTTAAACTTTTAAGTGTAATAAACAATCGGCGTAACTTCTTGTGCGACCGTTTCCACATTAATAAAGTTCAACTTTCTCATATCTGTTCACTCTTTCATTTTCTGCTTTTTTTTTCTGCTCAAAATAAACGTTTTATAATGATGGTGATGATGACCTGTAAAACATGTGCATAAATCATGGAGCATTACAATTATTGCAAAATCCCTAAAGGTCGCGGAGAAAAGCAATTCCCCAAAACCAGTTAATCATGCAAGAGAAAGCGATTGCACTCACGATTGCTTCAAACGGCAAAGTCAAATCCAACATGCACTCGGCCCACGAGCCCCGCAATTCCAATGGGTTCCTCAGTCTCGTGCCATGAGTGTCGCGGGTTGGCTGAACCAGCAAAAAAAATAAGCCAAAAGAGCAAAAGAGCAAAAGAAAAAACAAACGATCAGACAAAAGAAAGCTGATCAAAGAATGAAAAGCCAAGAAAAAACAAACGATCAGACAAATGAAAGCTGATCAAAGAATGAAAAGCCAAGAAAAAAACAAACGATCAGAAAAAGAAAGCTGATCAAAGAATGAAGAAAGAAAGAAAAAAACAAACAATCAGAAAAAAGAAAGCTGACAAAAGAAACAAAGAATCAATAATAGCATCCCATTGCATTCATCATTCCGCTAAATCATCACATCGCATGCACTCACATGGCATGCATTCGCATAACGGACTTTGCATAGCATGCACCCATACTCCATGCACCATTCCTTGCATCAACTAACGTATGCAGGTACCTCAATCCAATACAGCAGCATCGGTCATTTCAAATCAACCAATCAACAGAATTTGTGAGCCCTCGGTGCTCCTCCTGAGCCCTCTGTGCTCATCCTGAGCCCTCTGTGCTCCTCCTGAGCCCTCTGCGCTAATCCTGAGCCCTCTGTGCTCCTCCTGAGCCCTCTGCGCTCATCCTGAGCCCTCTGGGCTCCTCCTGAGCCCTCTGCGCTCCTCCTGAGCCCTCTGCGCTCCTCCTGAGCCCTTTGCACTCCTCTTGAGCCCTCAGCGCTCCTCCTGAGCCCTCTAGGCTCCTCCTGAGCCCTCTGCGCTCCTCCTGAGCCCTCTGCGCTCCTCCTGAGCCCTTTGCGCTCCTCTTGAGCCCTCAGCGCTCCTCCTGAGCCCTCTATCCTGAGCCCTCTGTGCTCCTCCTGGGCCCTCTGTGCTCATCCTGGGCCCTCCGCGCTCATCCTGAGCCCTCCGCGCTCATCCTGAGCCCTCCGCGCTCATCCTGAGCCCTCAGTGCTCCGTCTTTACTGCTTTCTTTACCGCGTTCTTTACCACTTTATTTCCTGCTTTTGCACGCCAAGTGTTAAACTCACAAATCGTTGTTAGCACGCCAAGTGGTGATTCAAAAAAAATCTAATCTGTTTTTTTTGCATATTGCATTTTTCATTTGACAACAACAAAAACAAAAAATGAGAAAAGAAAAAATGGGAAAATTCGGGTTTTTCCCTAAGGAGACAAAATCGGTATGATTCCTGAATTCTTTATCTCTATTTTGCCTCGGAATATGTTTCAGCCAATCCATGTTCCTCGTTAAAATCCAGATAAAGAGGGGCAGCTGTCATACCCCAATTTTGTCCGGCTTAGGTCAAAACCCTAATTTTCCCCAATAAATAAATAAATAAGAGAAAAGAGCATCATGCATTGCATTTAGGGTTATAGAAGTCATTTCAAAGTTTCTAAAATCATTTTTGGAGTTGGAATGTACTTTTGGACAATTTAGGGTTTTTCAGTGCAAAAGGGTGTTTTAGTCGTTTCGCAAATAAGGGATGTTTTCTCAGAACAAGCCACTTAACATGCATCCCAAGGTCTTAGAGGTCATTCCTAGGGGGAAAAGTCATTTTTAAAGTGAAAATGTGCTTTGGGCAAAAACTAGGGTTTTTAGGGTGAAAGGGCATTTTGGTCATTTCACGCTAAAAGCGGTTTTTCGTCCCAAGTCACCGAACCATCACCAAAGGATTATTTGAGGAAGATTTGTGCTTAGTTGTGATTTTTTTTTGTGCGCATAAATATTAAGTCTCCTAGCATAAAACTCAATTTTCGAACAAAAGGGCAAAATGGTCATTTTCGCTAGAGTGGGGCCCAAAATCAATTTTGGGAATGGTGTTGTCATGGGATTTTGGGCCCAATGATTGAATCCTAGGATGAGCCCAAAATAGAAAAAAGAATCTTCATGGAATAAAAGAATAATCATAAAAAGAAAAATCAAAAAGAATGAAAATAAGGTAGTGTACTCAATAAGACAAAATGTACTATTTTGTGCAAGCTTGCATTTTTTTTCCTTCCCTCCTCTCCTCATGATGCTGGGCGAACAGCAATGCCCTTCACATTCCCTTCACATTTGTGTTTCTTCAACACCCTCAATCCATGTGATGATGCATCTCCACCCTCCATTCAAATTTAAAGTCTAATCCTAGTGCACCTCTCAAAGCCAATGACTAAAATACCCTCTAACTTGGTGACCAAGTTCAAATTAATTTTATTTATTAATATTCAGCTGAATGTTAATTGATTTAATTGGTTTGATTACCATTTTAACCCCAAAGCTCAATCCCACCCTATAAATACCCTTTCATTTTCCACACATCACAACTTTTTTTTGCTCATTCATTCTCTCACTTGAAATCAACATAATTCTCCTCCTCTCCTCCCTCTCTCATCAGGCCGTAGCGCCCCCCCCCCCCCCCCTCACTCTCCTCTCTTCCATTGTTTTGTTTCCATCACCCAAACACCACCAAATCACTTCAAATCCACTCCTCCTCCATAGATCTTCCTCCTTTCACCATCCATTTCATATCCTCCTCATCAAGCACTTGGGTATTTGGGAATTTGCGTGGGGTTCTTGGACCATTTCTTGAAGACTTTAGTTGATTTGGTTACTTGTTCTTCATTTCCTACTTCTATTAGCTTGGATCCAAGGTAAATCCCTAAAACTCTTGCATCATCTCTCACATTTTTGCATCAAAACCCATTTTTCTTTTCATCACATTTTTGCATCTTCATCTTTAAAATGTAGTTGTTGTTGTTGTTGGGGTGAGAGTTGGCATCTCACCCTTGAATAAATTGTGTTTTTGTGATTTTCATCTTGTTCCTTGCATTTAGTGAAAGTAAATGATTTTTTAAGCCTTACATATGTTTCGCACCCCTTGGTCTTGACATGATTTTATTGTTCCTCTTAGCTTGTTGATGTTTAATACTTATTATTAGCATTTGGTTTTGTTGTTAAATGTCTATTTTCACCGTTTTTACTTGCAAATGTTTGTTATGTTGATGATCTAGCAAGTTGATTCTCACTAGTGCCTAGTGCACTTTTCTTCAAGTGAGAAGATTG